>JAGXJF010001248.1:0-90901 GCA_019208055.1 Stipa capillata | reverse complement strand
TTAGCTTGGAACCAGTGTCAAGATTCTGAGCGAGCTGGTCAGTGGCAGTGGTGAGTCCATTGTCCTCCTGAATCAGTTTAAGGCTTGTAGTGAGCCGGCCTGTGTTGTGCTCAGGTGCTGCCTGAGGCAACCGAGTCCACCTGAGTTTGGCATCTGAGACTCAGGTGGGTAGCTCAGCCGTGGCTAGTAGGTTACCAAGTGTATGTTAGCTGAGTCTCAGATAGGTTTATCTGGTGGCTCTTTGTCTGATGTGACATGAGGGTAATGGCTAGCTGCCAGGGACCCTATAAATAGGGAACCTGGGGAGGTTTCGACCTCAACCTTTACCTCTACCATAGCAAGCACCCTGCTGTTGCAAGAAAGAGCTCTTAGTCTTCGAGAGAGCGTTGCCTGCGAGCATCCACCATGAGAGAGAGTTGCTTTACATCTTGAGTGCTTCAGAACTAAGAGAGTTCATGGTACTGGTTCCTCCAAGAGACTGAGAGAGCTCTTGGTGTTCGTCTGCTCCAAGACCGGGAAGTTGGAGTCGTTGGTGAGCAAGCCAAGTCTTGTGTGGCTGCCTCCAAGCGTTTGTGAAGGCGATTTGGGTCTGCATGTCTTGCTATGGTAAGATCAAAAGGATTCTACACAAGATAAGTGAACGAGGAAAGAGCACGTTTCAGTGCCGGCTGTGAAAGCAGCTTCCTCAACGGAGACGTACCACTTTACAAAGAGTGGGAACTTCGGTAAAACAAACCTCTGTGTCTATTTGTTCATTCGTATGGTTTGCTTTTACTTGTGCTGTTATATATCGTACACACTCTACTGCACTCAACTGAGTTTCCCAACTGAGACTCAGTTGACACTAATAGCAAGTTGTCTCCTTTACTATTCTGTCTATCTGTTGCACACAACTAAGTCACTCACCTGAGACTCAGTTGACACATAGTTGTCTCTGCTCTGCTCTGCTTGCTTTTACCTGAGTCATCTAGCTGAGAGTCAGTTGCTTGCATCTTGGTAGGATTGGCCCATTTATTTGAAGCAAAGCCCATTAGGTTTTAAATTTATAGAGTCGACCTATTCACCCCCCCTCTAGTCGACTCCTGAGATCCTTTCATCAGTGTTCTTCAAGAAGGAGCATTTCCTTCATGAATTAGATAATTGTTGCACGGTGGGCTTTGAGGACTTGTTTCTCCTCTTCAACCTAGGTGACCTCGATGCCTCCCTCATGAGATGCTTCACATTGTAAGTATTTTATAAGGATTTCCACATTCTGACAACTCTCTTTTGTTTCGTAAATGATCACTCTTTTCTTCCTATGCTTAGGCACATGATCACCGAATGCAAGGCTCAGAAACAACCAGTGGGTTTCCTCGACCCACTGTTGGTCTCAAAGCAACAAATCAAGGGGAATGAGAAAATGATCTTCAATTATGTTGTCGACGCGTTGATGGCTCAACAGAACAAGGAGTTCATTCTCCTTCCATACAACCAAAAGTATGTGTGTTTTTATACATTAGCTGTACCTCCATTGTCATCATTCCACATGGGTTGTGATATCTTTTTTTGTAGTGATCATTGGATCTTAATTATCATCGTACCTAAATGGAGCAAAGCCGTCCACCTTGATTCCCTCCAAGTGGCACATTACGACTACTCGGCGATAAGGAAATTCTTGGATAGTGCTTTCGCCGAGTACGTCAACCGTGGAGGGAGGTGCTCACGAAAGGGAGGCCTGGCGGGCTTGCAACACGGAGATGACGACTTGGTGAAGGTAACAATTGGTACAACATTCCTCCTAAGTGCTAAGTAATGCTAATTGATGCTGTAATTCCTCAACAACTTTTCAGTGTAACCAACAGCCAGAAGGAACCAACCTTTGTGCTTTTTACGTTTGTAAGCAAATGATGAGGGTTGCTCCAAGTTCGAAGACAAGAGACACTGCTGGCCTCCCTGCGGTTAGTACTATTTGTGAGACTCAAGATTTTACTTTTTACCCACTACTACAGAATGGGCCATCCGAGACGGGCTGAAACAAGCATCCCAGACGGTTGGCCGCTCCATCTAAAATCGGTGGTCTGTGATGATACAGTTCATCGCAGACGGGTGGGATACCCGTCTGCGATGACGGCTCATCCCAGACGGGCCTAAGCAACCATCCGTCTGCGATGACTACTCATCCCAGACGGGCCTAAGCAACCATCCGTCTGCGATGACTGTCTGCGATGACTGCTATCACAGACAGGCTATTCAATAACCCGTCTCGGATGACTGATATCACAGATGGTTTCAACTGTTGACCCGTCTGGGATGGGTGTGTACAGAGGGCATGAAAACTGCTTGTTTTGTGGCTAGCCTCAGGAATTGCTAGCCATGCCCTCTGAAACAGCACATTTATATTGCACAGACATATTTATACATTCACAGACAGTGATACTGAAACAATTACATACTGAAACAATCTGTCACGGACCCGGGAATTACATATGATTAAGGGAATGATTAGTCGCCAAGGACCGAGAAGTCACCCAACATACCATACGCGCTTACGTCGTATGTATCTATCACCGTTGGGTAACCCGACACTGGACCCACATACCATATGCGCCTTCGTCGTATGTATCTATCACCGTGGGTCAAGCCAGCCGGAAGCGAATAAACTTCCCGAAACCACATACAATTTCGAAGTCTGGTAAAGAATTGACGCTTCTCTTGAATCACTGAGCAAAGTAGTTCCGGAGGAGCCCGACCATCGTACCCTCACCCTAACCTAGTCCGGGGACTAGTGGGTCGCTCGAGAGCCCGATACGATAGTCCACACCCTGCCTGGCCGGCACTGCATCTCAGCCAGCGGGTCACTCAACCGAAACACTTCCCGGAGTGTGCCCTAAGAGGAGACATCACTTCTTTACGATCGATTCCATATACTTCAAACATACACACACGGTATATGGAATGATCACAAATAACAGCTTCATATCACAGGTCAAACTCTAGAAAACAAGATTTTTTCAGGTATATATAACTCACCTCTTACCCGAGAGAGGTTTTACATCACATACATAACAACACGAAGGTCATTTACATGCTTCTAAAGCTTAAAAACAGCAGCGAAAATAACTGAAAAACCCCTTGGAATGGTAACCCAACCATCCCTAATGGAAACACGTAACCCACACGTGCGACCGGGAGGGACAAACTTGCAAATAAACATCCACTTGCGCAAAATCAGCATTATAGAAACCTTCAATTTTAGTCTCACCTGCAACAAGTTCGGAATTGAATTCCGTAAGTACTTTCGTACTTGCAAGCCACATTTATATACTCATCTCGTGTAAATTTCAGCAAGCCTATTAATTAAAAATCGATTGCATGCTAACAAGTACTCCAGCATAGCATGATAAACAACAACATGGATAATATTGATAACACGATATCAACCAATATCACATGAACGAGTTTATCTTCAGATCTGAATATGAATCAATTCAACCAAGAATTTCATATCCAACAATCACATCAATTCAAACAAACCATTTTATTCGCGGTTGCTCCACCGAGGCGCAACCGAAGGTGTAGTCAGGCAAGGAAAATCTAGAACTTGCCTGACGCTAGGGATGAATTGAGATTGTGTAAGTTCAGGGTTGGCCGACCATGACTTCCCACCAACTCTCAATTCATCCTGCCGTGGGTGACAGGTAAAGCCCTACGATACCGGTATCGATCAAGTTCGCCACCTGTCGATCCGTATGTAGGTGTCGATACCCCGGCACTCGCATCTCACCATTAGGGGTTTCATATTGCATTAGTCCGATTAAAAGATCCTCGCTGATCTTGCAACACATTCGAACCTAGCAATACTAGTGATTCGCCATCACCACCACATTGCAATCAATTGACAATACAAGCTAGCAATTAACCTTAACCAATAGCAAAGCATGAAATAAACTTAAGGGAATCTTAGCGAGTATCTTTGTGAACTTGCCTTATTGCCGGGAGAAGTATAATACGTCGGTGATCATTTGCAAGAATTCCAGAATATTTGAAACGCCGGTAAGAAGCAAATAACCTCCAAAAGAGAACAAGCAAACCTAAGGAGCTAATTTAAAAAGGACGGGGATGCATGGATGTAATTAACATGGATGCATTCGATTTGTTGAAATATGCACCAAAAATGAATGTGAGCATCCTATAAGCAAGATTAACATGCAGATTTAATCGGTTAACCTTAGCTTATCTTTATAAGATTTGGATTCCCGTGGTAATAGCACACAAGAAATAGATCATACATTTTATGACGCTAATTGTGATTTAACGTTGACAAGGTTATGCTACTAAGATGAATCAGATTTATTATAATCTATATACGGGCTACATGTTCAATTGAGATACTAGAATGCTATGGTTTGCATCATGGGTCTACTTCCCAGGCTTGTATGATATGCATATAGCATGGTTTAAATATACGCATAACAAGTATGAATTCACTTATCACATTATCATCATCGGTTACATGGATTAAGGTTGCATAAATTTAAGTTAATCAAATCTGGACAGCAGAAGTATGACCAGTGGGGTTTGTTAGTCTTATATGCATCAGCTCATGATCTAATTAGTGTGTTTATTAAATCAGCTAATCCTTGGTTAGTGAATTCTTGTATATTAATTATGTTAGGCATCACTTAATTAGTTCCAGTTAGAAGCTAATAATGCTTCCATAGTATATCAAGTATGTCAATGGTTCATCAATTTAGCTTAGCATTATTAGCTTGAGTGCTTAGTGTACGAGTCATGGTTGTAACTGCATACAATAACTCTGAGGTGACCTCTTGTTTAGCTGAGATTACCTGCCATTAGTTAAGCTTAGCGATTTGCTACAGTAATTATGCTTACTACTAACCAATCATCAGTATTTTAAGCATGACTAACAGGTATGGTTACCAATAATGGTGTTAAAGTCAGGGGTGCATTGACATACCTGAACCTCACTAAATGACCAAAAGTATACGTATTAGTTATGTCTCTTTGGCAAATCTCAATAACTAGCTTATCATGCATGTAATAGTGGTAATTAGCTAATCATATCCAGTATTACTACAGTGGTTAAGCCTTGTCTGAGCATACCTAGTGTTTTATATTTACTAAATAAGAACTAACTTTTAACTAGTTCTGTCACTGCTTTACATTTAACAGTAATTATTCAAAATGCTTAGTAGGTCGGGATAATTTGTCCTTACGTTGCTTATCTGAAGTAATTGAGTATATGGATCACAGTCCTCGAATAAGCTTCTATGGCAATACATAGGATGCTCAGGTGCAGTTTTAGGTAACCAGCCGATTAAACCATGTGCTAACTAAGTTAGTGAGCCAAACGGTTTAATCCATCAGGCTAGTGCTCAAGCATGTCTGATGATTAGTATTGACATGTATCGATGCCGATAATTAAATGTGAAGTTGGATTTGTTACAGCTAAGACCTATTGGACAGAGGCTAACTAGATTAACTAACTTTAATTGGGTGATTAACAACTGATTAGTTAACTTGCTCAAGGATATTTTAAACCTACTAGCGGCCGAAGTGATTAGGTGTGTCATTTTTATTGATCAAGGTCGCCCGCTTCTTTGACCTTGCCTTTACATCAACTCAGTATTAACGTGTATTTGGCTACCCTTAGCCAAAGCATTAAGCTGTCTGGACCTTGCTCAATTGAAATTCTTAAGATTAATTCTGGTCACCAAGGCATCGACACCACCGGTTCTTTGGTTACCCAAATCATCAAATACTAAAATGGCCTTAACACTAGTTAGCTGTTGTAATTAACGGTATCAAATTCAACTAATTAGCTCTAATCACGGAGGTGGCACGTATGATTTGTCCAGTTGCTATGATTATGGGTATCGAGGCTTTGCTAATGTTTATTTTAATTTAAATCATCATGCAAAAGAGGTCTCAGAACACTATACATTTTGATTAGCGAATGAATCTTAATCAGTTACTGATTATGCATCAGCGTAGTTGCCCTTTTAGCCTGGTTCGGACCAAAGCCAAAGGGATATTTAGTCCGTGTAAGTAGCTACTTATTACAACTCTAGTGCACTAAGAATGTCCTAGTTTCATTTACTGATTGATGATTTTTGCTATCAACGTAACACTAATCATCAGTACACTAAGTATCTCGATTATTTTACTTAAGCATGTTTCCATCCGAACATAGTCTTGCTCGAATTTAGCATTTAACTGGACAAGCTCATCATTGCATAGCGCAGTAGTTAAGTTGGGGAGCAGTTGGTCAGTACAGCGGTGAGGAGTCGTCGGCGGCGAGCATGGGGAAAAATGTCGGGAAGGAGCGAGCCAGCATAAGGGTAGGTGGAGACTCACCCGACGACGCGCGGCAGTTTTAGCTCGGGCGAAGAGGAGAGATGTGACGATGGGGTCACCGGCGACGAGCTGGTGCTGCTTTGGTGCTGAGGTCGACGGCGGCATCGGGGAGCTCCGGGAAGGAAGCCGAGGTAGGCGGCACGTCGGTGAGGTGCTCGTCGATGCCGGAGTGGTTGGGCTTGCCGGCGACGAGCCGAGCTCGGGAGCGAGGCGCGGGCGCGGGAGGCGGAGCAGCCTGGTCGGCGGAGTGTGATGCGAGCGATTCGGCGGCGAGATGGACAGGGGAGCACGGGCGTGTCGGGCGCATGGGCTCGCCTACCCGCGGTGGAGAAGAGGAGCACGACCGGGGCGCTCGGGACCGAGCGTGCGGCGGCGACCGCGGGAGGCGAGGAGCGGAGGAGGGCAAGGTGGGGAAAAACGGCGTCGGCGTGTCCGAGGGAGGGAGTGCCCCTTTTGTTCCAGGGAGGAGAGAGAGGGGGCAGAGGCGCCGACGGAGCCGTCGTCGGACGCGTGCCCGGCCACGCGGCGGCAGGGCGCTGTGGGCGGGCCCCGCTTGGCTGAGGGATGGCGCGGCGGCGCGCCTGGGGGAGAAGGGCGCGGTGCGGCATAGAGGGGAGGGAAGAGTGGGCCGAGGCCCATTGGGCGTGCGGGAAGAGGAGAGCTGGGCCGACGGCCCAGCACGAGGGAAGGGGTATTTTTTTTATTGCAGCCAATTTATGAATTAGCTATAGGTTGAAACTAAGGAACCACTAATTCAAAGGACTTTTAAAATTCGAAAAGAACATCGGCAACTCCTCTAATTGTTCATAAATTAGCATAACTTCGTTTGCATTATAAATTGGAGCTTAAAGTGAATGGCCGAAGAAAAATTTACTTTAAGGGGGTTTCATAATCTTCGCTCAAGGTCATTCGTATGTCGTGTTTTCTAGGGTTTTCGAGTTGAGCTGAATTGAATGACCTAGATGCATGCATGTATGAGAAGAACTCCTATTTATTCACGATGATCTTCCCTGATCTCGTGTATTAAGAATGGGTTCATTACACAATCACATATTTATACATTCACAATTGGTAGCTAGATATATTCACAATTGCTAGCTACAAATGTTTCACACCGTTCAGAATTAAGAGCTCGCTGCTGCCAAGAATCGCATACTTCAATGTTTAAAGAAAGGCTTCAACGGAGTGCTAAGAACATAGATGAAAGACAATGCTACTCTACTAAGCCGCCACCATAGAACTTGCCATCGGGATTGATGATTTGTGTATTGATGAAGAAGGCAAAAATCCCTCGAATGCGCTTGAGTTGACCTTCATCAAATGCGGTACTTTGAATTTTCCACGCCTGTTGCTGTCATAAAATCAATAAGGACTCCAAAATTATAAAATGTAAACAAACTCAAAATAATGCTTGCATTTGGGTATACCTCCTCAGCTAGTTTTCGCCTAACGAAACCCGCAACAACCTCCCTGTGGTAGGAAACGTAGAACCCACATAGGTTTGTCCCCTTGGGTTGTTGTTTGCACTAAAACAACAAACAAATATACGTTAGGTAAGAAGAATCTATTATGAAGCATATCAATATGCTATAGGAACATAGTAATGGATATATATGTACCGAAAAGTCAAATTTATGTCGCAATTTGGACCATTTGCCACTAATCCCTCCACGAGCTTTGTAATCGATGAACGCCTGGTCAAGTATGTCGCGAATCGGCCCAAAGTCTTGTGAAGGATCTCGCGAGGAATCAAGGTATATAACCATGTTCCATTTTGGTACAAGTACGACCAAAACCCAATGGTAGCTGTATATATATAGACGTACTTCCAAATCAGCTTTGTGATATATGCATAATGGTGAAATTATAAGTATTGGATGCGATGCAACACTTACCCTGGGTTGTAGGGAAATACGATGTACTCTTTATCCTTTTGGGACAACATTGCATGCTTAACATACTCCAGAACTTGCTCTTTGTCGTCTCTAATATTCATCCAAGTCACCTTTGTTGGGTCAATGAACCCGATAGGTTCCTTGTTAAGTCTGGCTTCAGTGTGCATGTATCTATGCAAAATGGGAAATCATGTCACGACTTAATTAAGTTGCATAAGTATGGAGAAAACTGATTGACTGAGAAGTTGTAGACTTACAGTGTCCAGCATCTCAACAGGTTCTGCTCCAGGGCGTCGAGGTTGAAGAGTTCGAATAGGTCTTCAAAGTAGACGTAGAACAACCCGCCCATGTCCTGGTGGAAAAGGAGTTCCTCCTTGAAAGCGACTTTGAGGCATCGTGGCATGGTTTGGCCAGGCTGTAGGTTGTTCGTCGCCGTCATATACCAATCATACAACCTCTGACATGCCAGTGAGCTCGATATGTCCTCTAGCGTGACGAAGACTTGTCCATTCACAAATCGACGAGCCAGAGATGCGAAAGGGAGATCATCCACTCTGTCCGGATCAAACCCGAGTTCTTCCACTAGAGCTAGTGCCTTCGATTTTTTGCTGCCCTTGGATTTTTTGCTAGTCCCCTTAGCGTAAGTGTGCTTCACCGGTGAAGGAAGTAGTCTCATCTGTAGCACCTCCTTAGTCCCCAGGGAGGAAGCGGGTGCTGGCTCTACCGGCTTGACCGGAGATGAAGCTGGGTTATCAGCCTGTTGCGCTGCCACTACTAGCTCCATCGGGGTAGGGTTAGCTTCGGATATCCTAGCTGACTCAGCGTGTGATGCACTCTGAGAGGCAGGCCGGACTCGTAGTTTGATGTCCCTCTTTGGCCACTGGATAAAGGTGCCAACCGTCTGATGTAGCACCGTGATCTCGTCATTTGGTGACATGGCAAGCGGGAGCTCCTTGAAACCTTCAACCATATCATCCACATGCACCTTTTGAAAGTTTGGTGCTATGGGGCGATCATGCAGTAGAGTCCCCGCCTCCTTGAGATATGCAATCCCAAATGCAGCATCGAGAGAGATATCTCTGGCTACCCTTGCCAACAACGTGCAAGGAGTCGTCTCCTATAAAATTATTGAGTACCTTGTTGATTAAGTCTAAAGTTATGTACTTGCTATTATAAAAACCCTATAAATGGCCCTTACCGAGATGGTGTCGTAGGGATATGTTTCACCCGGTTCTTCGGCAGATGCGCAGCTACTCCGAATATTCATAGGACTAGCCAAATCTACGTTAGCGAGTGCAAGTTGAGCTTTGAACTCCTCCTTAAATGCCTCAACCTGCCTCCTAACTTCCTCCTGAATACGCCTCTCCAAATCTTTGAAGTCTCTCGTAGTCATTGTTGACTGAGTTCGACTCCTCTTAGCGGCCTTCCTCCTCTCGTACTGCTCCTCAGTCTCTGGGAATCCCTCTCTCCAGGGAACTGCAACCCCCAACACCTCTTGTGCGACCTAGGTGCTCCGGGTTTCCCAACACTACGGTAAGGAGGTCTTTGGTCCTAGATGATTGTGCTTCATCATCATCATCATCTAGTGACCCTTGCGAAGCTATCTGCACCTGCAACGATCACGCGCGCAAGTTAGGTTACAAATGATACTCGTATGGTTCCAAAGAATTGTGTGTACATATTCATGTATATTACCATGCGATCGACCACTTCCTGGTCAGCGGGGTTTGGAAATATAGCTGTACCACTCTGCGGATCTGACTTGGCACGTGCTCTGCACCAGGATGCGGCGCGGCCAACAACCACGCTGGGAAATGGAGGGGGTAAATTTTTCTCCATTGTCAATCGATCCTGCATCTCCCATTTCGCCGATGCACCTTCATATCCTGTGCTTCCAAGCCTATGCGGGTGCTTGTTTCTTATTTGAAGGGCCTTCTGCCGTTCAGTCTTCGCCACCTCTTCTGGCGTGGTCTTCATCTCAACAAATCTGTTGTATACTTGCTCGTCCAAGAAGCCGTACTTCTGAAACGGGCTCGCACCCGTCCGTACGTACTTTGTTGTCAGGATGCTCTTAAAACGACCTCCACGCCTTGCCCATGGTCTTCATTGCAGCCGCTTTGACATGTTCTTCCTTTGTCGGTTTCTATCGGAGCTAACTCAGGCCTGATGCCCAGTTTCACATAATCTTGTCGTGCCTTCACGCCGTCCTTTGTTTTATCAGGGATATTCAGCAAAGAGGCCAATTAGGCTGTCAAACACGTTCTTCTCTACGTGCGTGATGTTGATACAGGGGCGAACATCTAGTTCTTTCCAGTAAGGCAAACCCCAAAATATTGATTTCTTTTTCCACAAACCCTTCATTAATTTACGGCCCTTTCCAAGAACAACGTCAACATCTTTAACCATTCTGTATACCTGTCTCCCGGTTAAATGAGGTGGAGCCGATCCTTCTTCGATGGTTCCGTCGAACTCAGCAACCAACTTGCGGTAAGGATGATTTCGACGCAAAAACCTACGGTGCCGCATGTATACGGTTTTACGTGATTTCTCGAGGTACAAATTGGTCGTATCTTCCATACATTTACCACAGGCTATTGCTCCTTTAGTACTTTGGCCGGATAGGTTACCATACGCAGGATAGTCATTGATGGTGCAAAATAGCAATCCTCGTAGGGTGAAGTTCTCTCTCTTGTCTGCATCCCACATCTCCACGCCTTCGTGGCACAATGTTTCCAGATCCTCCTTCATTAAAGACAGGTACGTATCTATGTCATTTCCGGGTTGCTTTGGGCCTTCGATGAGCATGGCCAACATGATGTACTTCCTCTTCATGCACAACCAAGGAGGGAGGTTGTACATCCAAAGAGCCACAGGCCAAGTGCTATGACGACTGCTCATGTTACCAAAGAGATTTATTCCATCCGTACTCATCCCGAACCATACATTTCTAGAATCCGCACCAAAATTTGGGAATTTCCTGTCAATGTTTCTCCACTGGATGGAGTCCGCTAGGTGTCTAATCAAATCATCAACTTTACGCCCCTCCGCGTGCCACCGCATTTTCTTTGCATGTTCAGTATTTGCAAACAGACGCTTCAGGCGAGGAATGATAGGAAGATACCATACAACCTTAGCCGGAATGCCGTTCGTCTCCTCATTGCCCTCGATGTCATCGTCCGTAGCATTGTTGTGCTTCTTGTATAGGGAAGTCTTACAAACCGGACATACATGTAGATTCTCGTACTCTTTACGGAAGAGAATGCAGTCATTTTTGCAAGCATGTATTCTTTGTACATCCATTCCTAGCGGACAGAGAATCTTCTTAGCTTTGTATGTGCTTTTTGGCAACTCGTTCCCGTTGGGAAGCCTGTCTGCCAGGAGTTGTAAAAGTGTAGTAAAGCTTTTGTCAGACCAACCTCCGCTTGCCTTCAATTTGAGTAGTTCCAGAACAGCTGACAGCTGGGTATATTTCGCCTTGCAACCATGGTACAATTGTCTCTCCGAGTCCTCCATTAGACCCACAAATTTCTCGTATTGCCTGCCACCATGGTCATTACCTTCAGCATCGCGCAGCATTTGCTCGAGATCGTTGTCATTGGTACGCATCTCGGCATCCTCTTCATCAGACTCAGAATCAACATCAGCCTCCAGATTCAACTCTTCGCCACTCATTCCTTCATCGCTCCCCTCCATGTGTTCGCCATGATGGATCCAATTTGTATAACCAGCTACGAATCCCCTACGGATCAAATGATCTTGTAATTGGGTCGTGTTCGTCAACATCTTCTCATTCTTGCAGTCATAGCATGGACAACACACATGACCAGACTCCTACTCGACATATCATCCTCAACCGCTCTTAAAAATTCGTTCACGCCACTGATATACTCAGGGCTCACATGGTTCGTATCATACATCCATCTTCGATCCATCGACACTATGACATACATATAAAACATATGTTGATTAATTAATAATCTATGTGATTCAAAATAAAAATTAAACTCATCGCTCTCTCTCACTTGTCCAATTATGCGTAAAACCATCCAAGCAAGAGCCATCCAAGCATGCGTATATATTACATCTAAACCACAATTAATAAACCATCCATCCATGTCTATACATCTATTAACCCTAAATTATCTTCTAATAGAACATAATTGCACTAGATCTAGGGTTAGAGAGCAATTAAACAAACTAGATAACCAAATCTACTAACCTATTGCCACACCAAAGCAATTAGCTCCTTCCAATCTTCTTCTCCTCCCCCAAAATCGCCTCAAAATCACCTCAGCCGCCGCCACTAGCCCGATAGACCTAGGAAACCCTAACAGATCTGGGAGAAACTGGTTGTGTTATAGAGCTGGAGAAGTCAATCCAGACGGTTTAGTCACTTCAACCGCCTGTGGTGCACAATCCGCAGACGGTTCCATCAATGACCGTCTCTGATGTGTCATCGCAGACGGTTGGGGTTACAAGCCGTCTGTGATAACTACTTACATCGCAGACGGGTGATACTCGAATCGTCTGCGATGAGTCTTTCAGATGGTTCGGATGTCCCCCGTCTGGGATGACATATCATCCAAGACACTGGGTTCCGGACGAAAGTCATCGCAGACGGTATTGTTTCCTGCCCGTCTGTAATGTATGCTATCCTAGACGGGCTGTGTTAACCGTCTGCGATGTGCCGTTCTGTAGTAGCCGTTCTGTAGTAGTGACCTATATGCACCTAAATCTGAATTAATTACTTCGTGCAGATTTTGAGTTCAATGGACAAAAGACCGTTGAGACAAGACAATATTGTCAAAGTTAGAGGACAGTTTGCCAACTTCTTCCTCACGCATGTCATACCGGAAAAGGGACAATTCAGATCACCTTGATTGTGAGGTATTTATTTTCTTTCTGTGGCTGTCAGCATTGTTAGATCCAAACTTGTAGGAATGTTGGCTGTGAACTCCTGTTATGTAGCTGTGAATGGGTCAAACTCATATTCAATTGATTCAATTTACTTATATGTCGGCTGTGAAATGTATGTGATCTCTGTTTTATTTGTGTTTGGATCAAATCCGTGTATTTGCCTGATGGATGAAATCTGCGTATATATGTGGCTGATTAATGAATTATGTGAATGTGGCCGATGAATTCTGTGAAATGATATTGTTGGCTTAGATTTCCGATTATCGTTGCTGTTGCATTCCCAGCATCGCACACGGTTCGCCGGCTCGAATCGTGGGCAATGTGCGCGTCAACGCACATGGTCCGGAGCATCTGACCGTATGTGATGTGGTACGTCAACGCACATGGTCCGGAGCATCTGACCGTATGTGATGTGGTACATCATCGCACACGGTCCCGCCCATGTGTTACATTGAACAGTCATCGCCCACGGTTAAGAGCCAATAACCGTGTGTGATGTGGCCAAATATCACACAAGATTCTGATAATACGACCGTGTGCGATGTGGGTACTTATCGCACACGGGCCGTATTCTTGCACCGTGTGCGATGTGTCACTTCATCGCACACGGGTCCATAGCTGACCGTGTGCGATGTGGCTACTTATCGCACACGGGCCTTCCTGAAAAGCCGTGTTCGATGTGCGTATCATCGCATACGGCGCTGGACCCGTGTGCGATGTGCCCCCCACATCGCTGACCAGCCCGTGCATACGGACTGGAAAACTGTATGCGATGAGCTTTTTTAACCGTGTACGATAAGCTTTTTTTGCTAGTGCAGACACCATTACAGGAGCTTGTGCACATGCGGTCCATGAAATCTGTTGCATCCTAGCCAAAATTTGCTGAAAACATAGTCTGCTCCTCTACGCAGTGTGCCAAATATTCATTATACTAGTAAAATGTGAACCGGCGGTGTGGTAGTCAAGGTTCAGGTTTTACACTCTGCATGAGTGCCTCCTCCACGTTCTCCAATTATTATTATTTTACCAAGGTATTCTTTTTGCGGAAGTTTCTTGGCGAAGGTAGACTCAATCAAAAACCTAATCCAAAAAGGACATATGTGGATCGGTTCACTCCACTTATATATTCTATGTATAGCTTACCGTCACCCATATCTGTAATTAGAGATACATTAGAAGGCCAATTAATGAGATATACTGGAAGGCCCAATTATTTTACCAAAGTTTTTTTTCTTTTTGAGGAAGCTTCTTGACCAAGGTAGACTCAGTCAAAAACCATTGCGACGGGCTTCTCGATGGTTTCTTTTGTTCATGTTAGTCGTGTGTCAAATGTGATAGCATATACTCTTGCTCGGTCCTCTGTGAGCACTCTATTAGCTCTCTGTTTTTGCCGTTTTGCACCGGAGTGTATTCGAGAGACGCTGTGTAATGATGTTTTGTGATCAATAAAGTGCCCACGTTCTCTAAAAGAAAAAAAATCAAAAACCTAATCCAAAAAGAGCATATGTGGATCGGTTCCCTCCAGTTATATATTCTATGTATAGCTCACCGTCACCCATATCTGTAATTAGAGATACATTAGAAGGCCAATTAATGAGATATATAACCGCCCCGACCGACAATTCATATACCATCTCCCTTGTCCCTTCTTTTTGCCCAAGGCTGTACTTGATCGATGCACGATCGATTGACTGGGCCAGAATTTAGAATTAATTATGAAAAGGAGATTAGACCTCCCAACTGCATATCAATTCCGCCACACTTTTTAGAATCAATTTGCCAGTGATATATTGCGCAGGACAGTGACACAAGTTTATTATGTCAACAATATGTTGCTTTAGAGGTAGGTCATCCCTGTGCCGTCGCAATTACTTCGGTGTGTAGTCCACCTCTGATCAAGTCTTTCAACTTTAATAATGCTGGATAAGCAAGAGACAAACGCATTGATCTAGAATTACGATATATCAATGACTTGTCTGAAATGTCTTCTACGCATGGAATATATGTGAACTTCTGCTTTCATAGTGAGTTCTAACATGCGTGACAAGTTGTGATTATGCATAAAATATTGTTTAGCCAGATAATGTGCTCTTTTTTTGGTAAAAATTATCAACCTCAAAGGCATTTTTTTGTTAGATATGACAACTAATTAATCATTTTAAAGCATTTTTTCAGTAATGAGAGCTATATCGGTAATTGGCAAGAAGCCCATAACTAATTAATTGGTTTATACAACCGCAAACTGGCTCCCATCTAACTTTGTCATACTTATTATCTACCATCGATGTCATTTCTTTGCTGAAAGTTCTATCAATATTAATTCACCTTATTTTATGTCTACTACGGTCAACTGGAAGATAAGACATGGTTGGTTCATGATACCTAACATAAGAACCACAACAGTCAAATTATACCACTGACTATTTTGTTAGATTTTCATTAAGAATTAAAAGCTGCGTTTGACACATGTGGCAGCGGTGGGGATGCGTGATTGAAAGGGACATTTTATTGAATTATTTTTCCAATCAAAGGAATTATGATGGATCCATGGATCAGTCCGACTTACTCACTTTGCATCCTGATGCGTACGGACATGATGATTGAAACGGACATGATGAAGGCGAGGGCTCACAGTCAAATAGGGTTTTCTTCAAGAAATGTTTTCTTCTAAATTTCTGCATTTTTTCTCCGAGTCATTCAATGCATCACTTCTATTATTCCATTATGTTAAGTTTTTTGTGATTCTGTAGTTCCTCATGTTATATTCCTATATCTTTCAAGGTATTATTCTGTTTCTTAATTCCTTTACGTCGTTGAAATGGTGGTATTTTAAATCAAGCGACCGATCCTTGAGGTCGTCAAAGCATCATCGTAGCTGATTATTTCTAGTTCATGATCTTGTCTAGATTTGCGCTGGCGTCATGAATACATCGGGTGGTTCTGCCAACCTTATACATTTGAGAGATGTCATCGTCACCCAGCTTAGTTTTACTCCAATTCGCGTTGTTAGAATAATATATTACTACGAGAAAATTATCAAGAAAGAGGAAAGAGGTACAGACAGTTGCCCCTGGTCACAGGTGGAGACGATGGAGCTAGCCAGCCCAGTCCAGGGAGTGAGAGAGAGAGGGAGAGGAGAGGGAGAGGGGGAGAGAGAGGCAATGGTAAGCTGTTGATTAAGTTTGTTCACATGCTTTTGATTGAGAGGCTTGAATGGATCGTTTCCTGAGGTCAGAATCAAATGACAACATGATTTAGTTTCTTTTAATTTGACTTCGCTGAATTAGCTGATGGATCGAATTAGCTGACTTTCAAATGCAAGCAACATTGAATTAGCTGACTTTTAATTTGACTTTGCTGAATTAGTTTCTTTTAATTCAACATGATTTTGTTCCATTAGAAGTGTCATTGACCGGTTCTACTCTGTGTGATGCTGACACACCAGGTTCTATCAATGACACATTAATTTATAACAGGTAAACTAGGGGTGTATCACTTGATACGTACGTGGTGTCATTTCCACAGGAAGCAGTCGTCGGCACCGGCTAATTAACTAAACATTCATAAAAGTGACATTACAGAAAAATGCAGGACCTAGCTAGTATGTATCTCCTTGAACTTGCAAAATGACAGTGCAGAAAAATACAGGAAGTGAATAAGGCATTCAACAATATATCTTGGCCGATGGACCACGATATGGATAATGGATTTGTGGTCGTAGATAGTTTTACCGCCAATTCATTAATTCAACAATTTTCTTCTGGATTCTCCATCCAAATTATATTAGTTGTTACAGTGGGTTCACGAATTAGTAGATTTTAGAACTATTTTACAAATAAATATATTTTAATGAACACTACAACACAAAGGTTAGTGTGGGACTGCTTTAAAAAAGGTCAGGGTGGGACTGGAGGCTGAGATGGTGAGCGAATAGATCGGATGCATGGTCATGGGGACCATAGTTGAAAAATATATGAAACGATTAGATATTTTGTAAAATATCTTCATCGCCGAATTTATGCATGATTGAAATTTTAATTACCTCCAACTCACATAGCTATATCATTATAGGCAAGGTAGTATTTATATAAATATGATCTGGAAACTATACCTAACCGAAGCATTTTACTAAGATTTTTAAATGATAAGAATAAGTAAGTTAACAATTAAGAAAACATATTTTCCTTCCATGCGAAATATACTCCTAACATTTGTAGAATACTGTGCACAATTTTTTTTAATTCCATAAATTATATGACACCGTAGGTCTCTTTGACGTGTCACACTAGTTTGCATTGCTTTTGAGAAGACTCACCAAAGTGTCACGAAGAATAGAGTAACATGACGACGCTCTAGTCGTGAAGCAAGATCTTACGAAGAACTTGCACTAGAAATTATTTCTATAGATGGTTCACAATCTATGTACGGATATTTTTTTGAACCATCTGTACTAAAGCGTCTGTACAAATCACAATTTATACAGACGGTTAATGAACTGTCTGTACAAAAGCATTATTTCAGCCAGTTCAGAATTCAAACCGTCTAAAGTTAGAGAATATCACAGACAGTTCTATTTATAAGCTGTCTATAGAAAAGCAGTATCACAGATGGTTCATAATTGAACCGGTCTATACAAATCCTTATCACAGACGGTTTATTAAGGGAATACCGGGTACTACAAACATTTTTTATAGACGGTTTTTTTTATAAAACCATCTGTACTGTTAATGCCACACCTTGTAAATGCTCTATTCTGGCCTGTCCTGAAACATGCAAAGTAGAATGATATTAATTGATCACAGCACATAATTCATACAGCATCCAAGCACTATATATAGTAATTGATCACAGCACACAAGCATTTGAAGCATTTGTAATTGCCAAGGACAAGTCATTCACATCAACTGTTTAAGTAACTATATATAGAAACCATAAGATAGATATATATAAGTAATTCACTGTTTTGACTAACTAAAGCAAAGGACAAGTCATTGACTTCAACTGTTATGACTAATTGGTCGAGGTATAAAGTTCTGGGGATCATAGAATTGTCCGGTCTCTTTTATGATCTGCGAATGTATGAACCCCTATGAGCCGTCTTTGGATATACCGAACATCTCAATCTCGAGCCAAGTTGTAGGAAACTTAAACATCTATAGAAGGAAATTAAAAAATGTTAGGCACAATGTCACAATAATAAAAAATGTATTTGAATATACCATAATAACAGTAACATTTGGATCTATTGCACTAGAGTCAACAATTTCCAACATATATTGGGCCACATAGTACCCACATTGGTTGTTGCCGAACGGCTGCTTGTGGCACTGTAAAAATTTGTTTACTTGCATGGTAAATTTAGTTGTACGGAATACATATTACAAACATGTGAGAGCATTATTCATGGGAGACGGAGGAATTATTACCGAGAAATGAAATCGGTGGGTCGGTTCAGACTTTTCTGTTTGTACGATCCCCCCTTTGAAACGTACTTCGCTAACGCCCCATTGATCACCTTTGTCAGATCTGTGTAATTATTTGGTGGGTAGTTCTTGGAGTCGAAGTAAACGACATATTGACATTGTGGATCGATACAAACGAGCATCCAGTGGAATCCATAGTTGTAGGGTATAAGAATGAGGCGCTTAGTACAGAGAAGGAGCATGGCTTGTGTAAGGTACTCCTCGACCTCTTCCAGCTAGTATTTGATGAACGTGCAAACGACCACTTGTGGATTGGAGAAGCCGATATTTGGATTACCTTTCCTGGCTTCTTGGATCATATGTCTACACATAAGTAATGTTATTGAAAGAGAGTATCAATGAGGTAGGCAGTTCATTTAGCATATACTCTAATTCAGAACACTTACAGTGTCCAGCATCTTAGTAGGCCGATATCAAGGGCATCGTGACGGAAGAGGAGGGATAACTCCTCGAAGGGCACGACGAAGGTTCCACCTGCATAGAGGAAATGTTGCCGCTCAAACCTAGCGCTGATATTGTCTGAAAGATGCTTCTCCTCATTGATCCTCTTCATGTAAAAATCATGCACAATCTGAGATGTCCAACCAAGTCACTCTAATTCTGATTGTGTCATTAACAGCTGCCCCTTCTCGTATTTTGTTATCTCGGGTTCTTCTACATCTTTGCCCTTGCCCTTCGCCGACTTTTTGTACTTCTACCCTTGCCCTTAGCGAGAGGTGCCGATTTGGCAGTCTGCTTGGCAGATTTCCATGACAGTTCTTGCTGAGATTGTACTGAAGCGGATTTCACCTTTCGGGGAGCAGCAAGAAATGAGAAGTCCTTCCCGTCGCGTATTGGAGAAAGTGGGTGTTGAGGCGGTGTAGAGGCAACCAAGGAGATGTACTTCTTCGGCCACTGGACGAATGTGTGGATGGCCTGCCCCAATGTCGTGATGTCATCCTCTGGGCATATAGGAAGTGGGTACGACGAGCAATTCGGGTACACCATGTCGACTGACACCTTGGTGTTGCCCATCAATAGCGGGACTCCGTGCACCATCTGTTCACCACAGCATGGAAATGCTAACCCTGTGCCAGTCTCAAGCATGTGATCAGAGCCAAAAGCAGTGGGCACCAGGAGCTTGCACTTGGTGGCCACATCTATGTCATCCACAGGAAATGTGTCGCTAAGGACGTCATGTCGAAAGTCGTTGCCGCCGAGGTGGACGTCAGCTGCAAAGTCTTCGACAGGTACTTCCTCATTAGGGCCGCCACCTGGAGAGTCTTGTTGGGCTAACCCGACACTACTCTAGCACCGAGCCCCCGGGGATGAGCACGCGGGGCTGCGTAAGTCCCCGGCGGCTGTTTCCTGTTGTCTAATCTGCCGTACCCGCTCTTCGACCCTTGCATCAATACTTTCTTCCAGATCTGGATGGATTTCAGCAACGAGCTCCCTTTTCATTCGTTCATGCTTGGCTGCCTTGTGCTCAGCTTTGGTTCTCCCTCGACACTTGTACGTACCGACATCATTAATGAATCCCAACTTCCATGGAACTGTAACCCCCATGCCACGCGTGCAATTTCGTTATACACATAATTTAACAAAATTTCTAAAATCCAACTATGTAAAATTCCTTCAACTTTGGAGCTAATTATAACAAAATTCATGTACTAAATGATGTATGTAAATTAATCTAAAACAAGCCTTATTTCTAGCTACATTAAAACAATTCTATATCCATCATGAACAAATTCTAGATCTAGCTAGGTCAAGATCCAAAATACAACAAATTTAGATATTCAAACCAAATTAAAACATAACCCTCACCTTAGACTAACAAATGGCATTGAATCTATGAGTTTTCACCAAAAATTGCACCATTTTGGTCTAAATAGCCGGCCACTTCTCCAAGCAGTGCCGCCATCACACACTACTCTATTTCAGATAGCAAAAGCCCGAGCTCGAAGTAGGTGGAGACTAGGAAGTTCATTTATAGTGCCACAGTATAGGCCGCTCTAGCTAGAGAACCATCTATGATACTTTTTTTTTAAAGACCATCTATGATACTTATACAAATGGTTCGACCAACCAACCGTTTGTTATACCTTCCATAGTATATATAGACGGTTCTAAAATTGAACCATCTGCATTAGTAGTATAGATGATTTTTTCTACGAATCGTCTGTGATACCATCCATATTACAGATGATTTTTATATTTAATCGTCTGTATTAATTTTACAGACGGTTCATCAAAACAACAATCTGTACTTTAGCATCCTGCTTGTTGGGTAGCGTCGGTTGTCGTTTTCTCAAATGGTTGAAGATGGAAAACTGTCGTGATACTCTTTTCACAGACTATTCGGCTGAATTTTCTTGGGTGTCCCGCTAAATATTTTCTGTAGTAGTGTCGGTGACACGCACCAATGCGTCACAAAGAAAATATCATTAAACATCATTAATTTTCTTGTGGAGGTGTAGGTAACGACTCTACTTATTAGTGTTTAAATCCTGACGCTCATCTTTATGCATAGACAAACAACCAGTAGCCATTAGGACCTTTCATGAATTTTCTTCCGGTCTCCATCAATTCTAGATGTATATTAGGAGGCACGCTCGTATTGGTATGTGTGTGTTGTATTGGTGTGTGTACAGCACATATATCTTATAGTCGCAGGAAAGAAGAATCGTGATTTCTCTTACAGTGAATCCTCCCAATAGACTACATCAGGCATATATGCTACCACATACATTACCGTTTTCCACTGTATCATCGAGGATCAAGTGGAACCATAGATGCATGCATGGAGTGCCATCATCTACGTTTTAACGTCAGCAAGTGTAATCGTGTGTTTTGCCATGCTCGCCTAGTTTGATCTTCCCTTTTAGTTGAACCAGCTCTCGGGACAAAATTCTGCATAAGAAATTGCCTTGGCACAGATAGTATGTTCACAACCACAAGCCACACCAATTATGAATCTACCTTTCAGAGAGAGACACACACAGAGAAAGGGAGGGAGAGGGGGTGGGGTTGAGTCGAAGATGGAAATGCATCGACGTCTTGCCAACTCAAGATGTGTAAAGATGATGTTGGAGAGCTTTCTCTGTAAGCATCTCTTGAATATAGTTATTGGTGATACGCCCAAGAAACAATTATGAAATGATTGTATCGCTTATATGTTCTTGAAACTTTGAATATTGTTACGTACTTTGTCCATGTTATAAATATTATTTACGTTGATTTGCATATGCATGTACGTGACTTGCCTCATGGAACACTTTATTCTTGTTATGATGTTATGCCAAATTATTTATGATTTTATACCATTATGCGAGAGACATATGGTCTATAAATCAGCACATGTATTTATTGATAATCATGTTACGTACCGTGGATCATAGATCTTCTGTAACGGATATAACAATATGCATCAGTTCCAATTAAGCATATCCGTGCATGTGTCAATCACAAAAAGAAGTGAACACATGTGTTATGGATAGAACACATGCACGTGGATTTCAATTAAGTTTGTCCGTCAAAGTGATGTTGGATAGGACACACATCCAGTTAAGCCACAACTTTCGAAATACTAATCTACAAACTAATTAATCCCGCATAGAAATATGGCAAAGCAATACAACCTTGAGAAAGATAAGCACTCTGTAGCAAAGTAAACCCTAAACCCTTAAAAAAAGTTTTTTCTTTTACATAAACGAATTCATGTAACACACATGCATTGTACATCCTCTTGCAAGATAAACACCTTCTGTACTTGACCCAAGAAAAACATGTTATATCTTTGCTAAAGATCTCTCCGAGCACCGGTATTGTATGCCTCAGTGAAGGACTACAGTTTAATCACATACTCACATGGTTCCTAATCGTCGTCTTCTTTTTATTCTCCCTGTCATTCTCCTGGTATTAAACAGGGAGGTGCGCACAAGGGGGGCTGAACCGCTGAATGAATCACGCAATGATCTGCACCAGATTGGGAAAAAAAAGAGACCATCTCCACTGTTTTCATACATGCGAGGTGTACTTTCTTTTTTTTAGCAGCTACGTGTTAGAATTCCTTCTATTTCTTTTGTCGGCATGCTACAAAGACATTGGTGGTTTGAGGATGCACAAGCAGACTCAGAACCACCTTTCCCCTGTTCCCCAGCTTAGACGAGAAATCTGTTACACCTCATTTGGCTCCCAGGAATTCAATTTGATGAATTCATTTGAATTCAAATACCATTTCAAATAGAATTGAAATTGGTAGAAATTGGATTCCACCTCCAATTTTTGTGTTTGGCTGCCATTTGAAATTGTGAAAAGAAATGAAATCCATATGTTGTTTGGCTGTTTTCTAAAATTAAAATATTGTTTTCTAGAATTTTAAAAATCTGAGCATGGAAACATATATCTGACAATACAAGACACTAGTTATACCAATTTAAATCACTACCATTACATCAAGTAAGGCTCTTAACAATAAAAAAATGCATCAAACCAAAACAAGCACACAAGTCTGGCATCACCATTCAACATTTAATTCTAGAAAAAGACAAGACAGTTTAGATCCAGAATACAATAGTTCAACATTCAGCACTACTCATTCTAGAAAGACAAAATGTTCATGGTTTGACTTGCATTAGCACCCATCTCTTCTTCAGATTTTCTAGCAATGCCATTAAAGACTTGAACTTGCGATCATCAAAAATCAAAATATTATAAATTGTCAATAGGTCATCCTCTTCTAACCCAGGGATTTGATTAAGAGATGCTAGTATCTCTTCAGGAGGAGTAACTTTGAAGCTTGAGCAGCTTCATATTGAAGGAAAGCGATGGTGAAGTTGTCTAATTTTTCCCCAAGCATGGAAGCAATTGAATCATCTGATCTATATCTCTTCCTTTTATGCTCTTCACCCGTTTGAGCTAATGAAGTTACGGCAGAATTACTGACATCCTCCGTAGCCATCTCCACTGTACTTTCAGCCACAATTCTAGCTCCTTCTCCGGTAGCATGGTCCTTTGAGTACACGAGACTAATGGAATCTCAAAACTTTACAACCTTGTATCTATAGCAACTGGCTTCCTTGTTGTCATGTACAAAATTTACAAGATGAATGAGAATCAAGGTATACCAGCAAGCATAGAGTAAAGCTTGTGCCAAAGCATGAGATAGCTAATAGCATAGAGTAAATCTTATGCCAAAGCATAGAGTAAATTATAATGGAGAATCAAATAGAATTATACAGTAAAAATTTTATATTCAAATCACCCCTGTTATGGAGAGCAAAAACTAAAAAGGACAAGCAGTACTGCAGCCACACTGTTAATGACTGTTATGGCCCTTCCCTCGTATCTTGGAAAGAATCAAAACACAATAGCACACGGTAAAGCATAGAAATCTCAACTAATTAATTATGACTCTACTAAATTAGATTCTGAATAAAAAGGACCAAAGCAAGTACTACTTTGCACAATGCAGTACGAGGCATCATTGGAGCAAGAAACCAAAAGGCCCATTCAAACTTAATGCAGTACGAGGCATCATTGGAGCAAGAAAACCAAAAGGCCCATTCAAACTTCTCAACAAAATAATACCACCTCAGTTTTATGTTGCATCAAGGACCGAGTGATGAATAAACATAACCGTAAGCATAAACATAAGCATAAGCATAAATATTTAGCTATAAATATATTTAAATTTCATACCATCACAAGTAAACTAGGAAGTATTTACCTTGACATAGCTGTTCTAAACATCTTCACTGTCAACTGAAATCTTGTTCTTGTTCCAATCCCAACCAAAACCACTCCTTGACAATATCTTGCTAATAAGTGCATAGTGCTTATCAAAGGTCTTGCTTCTGGAGATGATATTATCCTTTGTGATATCCACACTACACTTCTCACGAACATTTCTAACCGCTTCACTGTACACATCTGGTTTCCACCCCTTTTGAGCACAATCGCCTTTGTTATAGTGGTCCAAAAAACATTCAACAAAGCCTCTTCCATTTCATCCGTCCATACGATATAGCCTCTTGAATTTTTTTCTCCCCTTATCCATACTCTTCTATAGCAAGTAAATCTGTGTGACAAAACACAATGTCTGAGATGAAAGAAAAAGATTCACAAGAGAGACGGAAGCAAAGATACATAAACAAAAAAAACACCGTAATGCAAACATATAGCAGCACATGTAGCCACACTACATAAAAACATATGCCAAAATTCAAACATTTGATGACTGAACATTCGATTGCCCACGCCTCGCTCGATAATCAGCCCACATTTGATTAGCTAAGCTATCTCTGTAATTGTTCCATTCATTTGATGACTAAACATGCCTAATCATATTAGGTTCTTCTGGATCTTCAGATATGGCATTATTTATCTCATTATCCACGGCATTTAGCAACAAGTCATCCATCTCTCTCTGCCTACCACTTAGGAAGTTATGCAAGACGCAACAAGCATTGATGATATGAATGTGTGACAAAATTAGTATGGCATGTGAATATAAATCCAAAAGAACTCATTGATGGATGCATGGTGTGGCAACTAAACTAAGCGATACCTGATTTGGTAAGTTAAAAAATGAGCTAATCCTCAAAATAGCCCATCTCATCTTTAGCAGGCGCAAAGTCCTCTCTACCACATTCCTAGCCAAAGCATGTCGCAAATGAAATTTTGCTTTTTTTGTTGAATAATGATTATATAGCCCTCTTGGAGTACGTGGGTTATTTCCACTAGCAGCCTGCTCTTTCAAATGGTAGCGTACAGACCAGTATGGAGCAAAGCATCTACTAAGTAGTACTTTCCTATGTGAAATAAAATTAATAAGTATTATATTTCAGTTGAAAATCTGTAGCTAGATATTCTATCAAACTAATATAAAAAAATTACCGCTTGGAACTGCAAAAGCATTTTGTCGTGTCATTGCATCTCGCAAAACTTGAAAATCTGATGCTGAACCTTCCCATCTAGCTAAGACGTACAAAAACTTCATATTCCGGTCACAAACATCCAACACATTAGTGGTTATGCTTTGCTTCCTATTCCTATACCTACCTTGTTAGGGCAATGGTACACGAAACTTAGTATGTGTGCCATCTAATGCTCCAAAACCATTTTCAAACCACTTCCACCTACTGTCCTCTGGTTGTTCAACTGAAGGGTTTGGCAGCTTTATAAATTTGTGGGACAGGGACAAAATTGCTCTTAAGACTTCATTAAAATGTCTACTTGTTGTCTCAAGTGATCACCTATACGTGCTACGAAGTAACCAATACTTTGTACCATGACTTACTAAAAGTAAGAATAATGCCATAGATTCTTCAACTGCAACATAGAAAGCATCACGCAAACCACATCTTTCCCGTAAAATTGCACATAGGTCATTAAAGGATCGTTTAGTAAAGCGCAAGCTGTCATAGCAATGAACGTTTGAACCCTGATAAAGTTCTCTAAGCATCTGCTTTCTAACTCTAATCACAGCCTCATCCTCACTAAAATCATCTATCTCTCTAGTCCTTCTCCGACCATAGGTGTGCCCAATTATTGCAACAACTGTAACAAAGAATCCAGCTGCCGTCCTCTTTCTTCTCTTCCTCCTCCTTTCATCATTGACAGTGTTAATTTTCAAATCTAAAGTTGTCGTCGACATCTACATTGATATGAACAATATTTTATCTTAAAAAATAACTAGTTGCTTGCCAAAATATAATATTCGACAATACAAAATAGAAAATACAACATACCATAAACTATAGCATTATTTGGAAAAAAAAAGAGCTACATGAGTTCAAATCTCAGAGCTGATTCTACAATCTTCACGTTTAGCAGTGATGTACATATGGCAGAAAACAACGGGAAGAAATAAGGCATATAAACGGAAAGCTCCATATGTAAACAAGGATCTACCACTCCTCTGAATAGGGGGGGAAAGATTACCCGGTTAAAGCTCAGACCTATTCAATTACCTTGTACAGAATATAAAATCTCAGACCTGAAGAATGTACAGGGCCGACAAGAGACACTCCTTAGTCATTACCTTGTCTTACTTTCCCAACACATATTCAATTGCAAACCTATTACAATCTCTGAGTCTCTGGATTAACCTTCAACAGCAGCCAATGTTACATGCCGATTAAATAGGTAGGTTCTCCTTCAACAGGTCCTCTACCTAGAATTAAGTTTTTCTTACTTTCAGAATGTCATGCTCACTCAATCTTTGGTATATGATCACCTAATTTAGTTCGGAATTTGACAAGCTTTCACCAAATTTTGCATCACAGAAGCCGAGCTAGTCAGCCAAGCGTTAGCATAGATGAACCAAGAACTAGCGCAACTCAAAACATGCCCATGCCCAACCAAAATTATTGGCATCGATCACGAGTAACATCGGATGCTTATGATGTTTCTATACTGCATTTGACACAGCTATCATGTTTATGCTTAGAAACTAATCCTTATGCTTACAAGTAGCATCACGAGTAACATCGGATGCTTATGCTTAGAAACTTATCCTTTGAGGAGAGATATCATGTTGACATTTGACATAGCATTTCCAGAGAAATTGAACCAGAAATTTGGAAGCAAGCAAGTGGAGTATTATTTGGTAAAAGGCACCAATCTAGCTGTCATCACTAACGAACTGACGCTGATGACGCACTCGCACCCACAAACCACCCCCAAATCAACCTTGCAGATCGGAGGGAGTGAGGAGGGAGGGGGAGGGCGTACCTTGGGGAGCGGAGGTAGATAGGGCGATGAGGATGCGGAGGCGGACAGGGCGACGACGACATGGGATTGGATCTCCCACGGGCAGAGGCGGCTTCGAGGATGAGGGCGCGGGGTTGGATCTCCCGCGGGCGTCGGCGGCTTCCCAAGGGGTGAGGAGGGATGGGGGCGACGGACGCAATCGGATCCGGTAGGCGACGGCGATCTGCAGCGAAGGAGGTTATTATTGGAGAAGAGAAGAGGCAGTTGAAGCAAGAGGAGAGGCAGAGGAGGCCTTACTTGGAGGAGGAGACGTCACCCGCGACGAGGAGTTTCGCCGGCGGCGAGCAAGGAGGCCACCATCGTGATGAGCTCGGTGCGCAATTCCGATCCAAATGACACCTTCCACCAAAGAATCTTGCTTAATGTTGGATCTGCTCGGGGGAATTTAGGGTGGAATTCTCAATTCCAATTTCAGTGGCAGCCAAACGCCCAATCCTATAAAATTGAATTCCAATTCTCCAAATCCACCGTCAATTCCTCGGAGCCAAACTGAGGTGTTAGCGAATTTCATTTTCAGGGTATGGGCACCCTACTATCTTTGATCTTGACATCATGGGAAAGCAATCGTTGCTCTCTTCATTTCCTCTCAAACCAGTAAATATCTTATCTGTTTCTGAAAGAAAATATCTTAGTTGTCACCACCAACGTTGGGCCGACATCACACCAGTGTCTACGTGCCCTAACATCAATGTCTAACTCACGCTGATACAAAAAGAGGTCGCCGGTGCAGGACTAAAGGGCCGCCCTACACATTTTTGCCAAGCCACGCAGCTTATTGGAAGTTTACAGGCAGAAATAGAAAAAGTCATGGAAAGTACATCGGCATCTAACACAATTTTACAACATTCTGACACGGTTCAGAGTCCTGACAAACCTCTGTATATAACTAGTTTTCATAAGCTGTTCCTGATAGCTGAATTCTTATCAGAAATTAACAACAATGTATTCACATAAGTTATCATGTCTCACAAAATCAAAATCTCATCCAAAACTCCATAAACGGAAAGTACAATTAACATTTCTCTGATTGATTAGTATTGAGTAGAGGCTATATCAAGTGAAATTGCTAAATTCTGTCAGTATGGACGCAAACAATTGTTACTGACTCAGTTTTCCAATCCATCGTTGGGACATCAGGAGGAGCCAAGATGTTGAGGCAGATTTATGTGAGGCTACGACGAGTTTAGGGCATCAAGTTGCCGCTGGAGCTCCTCAAGATCATCATCCATAGCACCAGAGGTAGCTGGTGCAGGTGGCAGATAGGAATCTTCAGTTGGAAGTTCGCGGACAAGGCCGTCTGGAAGGATGTCTGTATAAATTATGAAAGGTGGTAAAACACATTCAGAGAGCAGTACATACATGAAATAGTTTGTTCTTAGAATTTGATTTACCTGCTGCACTGCTTTGAATGCTTGATGTCGCTGTGTCACTATCATCAACAACACTGGATAAGAATAAATACTGTAAGTACGAAATTTTGCACAACTTCTTCAATGAATATTCAAATACCCAAGCATATCAAGGTGATATATAGTAGAAAAGAAAAATCCTGAAAATACAGTAAGCACCAAAGTGCAAATCCTGGTCGAGTAGTTTCTAAGACCTATATGAACAAAAATAATAGTTCAATATAAACATGACAACATTTTTGAACACATGCAATCCTGCAACAGTGGGGTGCTTAAGAAATGAAGTGGTGTGGACAAAATTTTGCATAATAGCTATGACAGATCACTAATATCATGGATCAGAAAGATCTTAATCACTACTTGGCAATAATCACAGCCCACCACTATCCGGTTACCTTAATTAGCTATGGATAACCAATGGACTAAACAATTAACATAACATCTGTGATAAATCACTAATATCATGGATCAGAAAGATTATAATCATTATTTGTTGATAACAATCAAAGTTCACCACTATCCTATTAGCACCATCAGCTATGGATAAGCACTGAGCTGAACAATTAGTATAATATCTGTGATGAATCACTTATATCATGGAGCAGAAAGATCCTAATTATACTGCTTGGCAATAATCACATTGAGAATAAAAGCTCATATGTATTCTATATCTGTCAAGGAATTCAATTAGAATAGGAGGCAAAACTAATTTTAAGGTGACAAAGCATGCTACTCATGTGGACTGATGTACCTAATGTTCCACTCATTATCTATGTGAACCGGGTATTCATTTGCCGCTGATGCTTCAGCTTCCATTTTAGCCTTTGCTGCTGCATCTCTAGCAGGTTTTGATTGCATATATTCTTTCTACAAAATGATGAACACCAGGATGTCTTTAGGAAACTGCAACATTTTAACTAGCAAAACACAAGTGTGGGGGAAGATAAACACCTGTCTCTCAAGACATGCTGGGTTTGAACACTGTGGATTTGGTCTCATTTCCATTGTTGGGAAATAATCCTTGAGTGAATTATATCCCTACAAAATTGCAAAGACATGAAAGATTACGAAAACTAGCATATGTTCAGAGTGTCGAGCTGAATATGCTCGATCAAAATCTGCTGCAGTAGAGCAACCTTTTTGACCCAAGATTATATTATGAAATTCTCTTAAAAATTTATTTCTCGTCTTGCGCATTTATATAGGAACTAGATAATTGCCCGTGCGTTGCAACGGGGTATAAATATTTTAGTACGTTAGCTCGTGATTTACTTGCCCATATTAATGTGATTGTGTAAAAATAGTAGAATTTTATTTGGTAAACACATATTTGGTAAGTATTTATTGGCAGGAAGGTTGTAAAACAGGAAGGTTGAACGAAGAGTGGGCAAAACGCACTCTGCCGGCAGGAAAGGGAACGCTACTCTTTTTTTAAGTAGTAGAGATAAAACTGAGAGCAAAGCAAACTAACAAAATATTATGCAAACTTTTTCTTAAAAAAAAGGAACCCCAACTTAATGTCAGGAAAACATATAATGGCATTCGCAGGACCACAACAGTTAGACTCAAGCAATTACCAAGTAAGGGGAAACTTGTCCAAATTTCAACAGATATTTCAGAGCATTCTGGACCAGGAGGCCTGCAACAACACCCTGCAAAGAAGATGTTTATCAGCCAAAACAGATGGGGACAGGGAAAATGTTCTGAGGATAAGATTTTGGTGAACATTGAGGTATAACTAAGAGTAATTACTAAAATGCATTATGACTTGGGATGGTAGTGCTCAATCATGAAATGCTTGGTGCAGTGTATTGCAGTTGTTCCCAAAAATGCAGAAAAAATTGAAAAGAAAAGTCAAGTAATAAACTGTATTGGCTGTTAGCAGGATATTCCATGTTACACTGGGAGTCAAATGTACACTAGATGTTTATAAATTTTTTACAAGTAGGTCTGAAACCAAACTACATAACAGTCCCACATCCGGCTACTAAACAGCTAAAAAGTGTGACTGATCAGAATGAAGCTTCCACATAGTTTTGAACATATTGTTGTCTGATGAAAAAAGGATGGAAACAAAATAATAAAGGGAACAAACATAAAATACTAACCATTGTAGTTGGCAAAGAGGCAGCACAAACACCTTCTCGCTTAAGTGTACGCTCATCCACTCCAGATGCTACAACCTATAAGCAAAGGTACCACAAACAGGTTAGCCGAAGATAGGGAAATTAAAATGCAAATACAGGAACTTCATAGGGATACCTCAATCAATTAGACCAACCATGAGAATAAAGAAAGCAGAAACCAAGAACCGCCGACATTAATTGCAGATTCATAATTTAAGACAATCAAATGCATAAGAACACACCATTAAGCCAGAGTAGCAAATCTAAGATTCATAAGAAGGTACCAATGGTGGAGCACATGCAAAACATGCAGTTTCACCAGGAACAAGCAGTTGTATATGACCAGAAACAGCGTCTTCAGAGACACCTGATGCATAAAGTTCTCGTGTCACTTGCAATTACATTGATGGGATTATAATGAATGAAGAGTATTTGAACCGAATGAAGGCGAAATGTATGTCACAATTTAATTGTTCAGTTTTCACAAGGGTTAGTAATATAAGTAGCAAGAACTAAGCATCTGTAGTTTTTGCTGTAACATGATTTAATAATCTATGTGTATTTCCATGAAATGCAATCTTAAAAGGTACACATTTACCAAAATACAACCTCCAAATCCCATAATTCAGTAGCATAATATGCACTATTTTCCAAACTAATCCAATGTAACTATATTGCATCGACATCCCATCTAGCTAGCTTGAGCGGCCTATGACATCTTAAGTAGTAAGTAGTAAGTAGCACAGTAGAATTCTAACAGAATAAAGCCATATTTGGAACACAAGAATTTTTCGTTATTCCTGTAGGAATTGAACTATTTCATGCAAAATTCCTATGAAATTATTGTCTTCCTGTTGGGATAATAATATTCCCTAGATGGGGCAGGCCCATATAATCCTATGTGGCACTTATGTGGCATAAAGCAAAGTCAGGAAGTCAACAAGCAAACAGCAAAGCCAATGGAAGTCAAAAGTGAAACCCAAGAGAAAGAAGGCCCATTAGAGGGTGGCACGAATGGGCTAGTCCACCATGGACATTGCACCATTTCTCCTCCCACCCAATCCACCATATACCACCTTTACCCTTCTACCCCACTCCACCTACCACGCCATGGGCACCCATGGTAAATAGCTAAGGGACTCTTCCCTATGTAGACCACCCCCCTCCCCCCAAAACCCATGGGGGGTTTGTAAATCTATCCTATAAATGAGAAATCTCATGAACAGAGACCTAGAGCTCCAAGTTCTGAACAGGAAGCTCTAGTAGTGACCTAAGGCAAGTTCACACGTCAGCCTAAAGAAGCTAACCAAGTCCCGTACGAGGTGTCTCTCTTCATATAGGACTAGGTTGCGCTTCACAAGGAGACCAAACCTATTCAAAAAACATTGATGTGTCCGAATATTATCGAGTGTACGGTGACATTCTATATGACCGTTGTACACAACCCATTAGTATTGTGACATAGCCATCGAGCTATCGACCAACTAGTGTTGTCTCGACGAAGACAGCAAGCAGTTCCAAAAAGTCCATAACAGTTTCCCTTTTCTCGCAAAAGAATCTCTATTCACTTTACCTCTTGAGCAATAATACCTACGGATTAACTCATAACCTTAGATGAATGTACTTTAAGGTACCAATGAGATAGAAGAACAATGGCAGGAAAATAGAAGTGCTGACAACAAGGGTGGTATCAGAAAACAGTAAGTTAATTCTCAAGAGGTCATAATCATAAAACGCGAGTTTTGAACTTACCAGACTCCATCCATGTCTGGCCAAGCTCATTGCATGCCTGAAAAGCAGGTATACAGAACAAAAAATGCACCAGTGAATTGGAGAAGTCCACGGCCATGCATGTAAAGTAAACTCGACCATGGACAAGAAGAAATGTTGACAGGGTGGATGAAATGCTACACAAAATCATGAAAAGTATAATGTTCACTAGTTATCACCTGGTTTACAACCATACGAGCTTCATAGTTATCAACACAGCTCAAAATAAGATCAACTCCAGTGCTACGCCCATGAGAACTCCTGGCCTTGAGACTTCCTAAAATGTTTCAAATCCTTTTACTGTAGTAATATTCAATGAATAGCTCTGCAGGAAGAAAAAGAAGTCAACGGGTTTTCCATACAAGCAGGAGTCGTATAACATGCATTACTCAATCCAAAGATCCTATACAAGGGAAGACATTATAAATGATATTTTACGTTTCATACAAAATTCAGCTGAGATAGCAATGACATCAAACAACAGGAAACAATACCCAGGGCAAATTCTCTTAGCTCAAGCATATACGATAGACTGTGAATAAGCACAGGAAAGTAGGCAACATTGGGTAAAGATAAATGTCTCTCTTACAATGAAAAATGCAAGACATACTTTTTGTCCCTTCCACCAAAACTTACACAGTATTGAATCTGATGAAAGAATCAATTTGCTAGAGATAGAAGGGGCAAACACATAAATTACTGTCACCAGGCATAATTCTCACCTCCAATGGAACATCAGGATTTATTCCAAAAAGAGTCTGCACCGCGGCATCAGTTTTGGTCATTCCAACCTAACAGCACATGGATAATATAGTCACAGTCTGACTGACATTAGGCTCTTGGAGAACAGTATGTGTAAGCAGCTCAGCAAAAGAGCATAAAAAATGTTTCAGGAAATCAACTTGCATCACATATATTAAGAAAAGGCATAGGATGGCATCATGAAAAAGAAAAGGAGAGAACAAAATAAACATATTTGGAAAAAGCTTACCTGGTCTGGACGAAAGAACAGCCTATTCATGTTAGCCAACTCAACTGTATCATAGTCATACAACAAGAGGCGTCCAATTCCACATCTAGTGAGCATTTCCGCAGCGACACTACCAACACCACCTATACCCTGTGGAGCATGTATGTATTAATGTATCAACTATCAAGAGCATGTTTCAGGTTAAAACCCCAAACTTACGTGTGGTAATTGAAGATTTTCAGCCATGAGTTTTCTGCTCGAGTAAACTGTACAGTTGCTACCATTTCAGTTCTGTTATCACATAGAACTAAAAACTTTGCATGAGCACGTATTGGTGTGGTAGGATCTGAATTTGGTGCAGAAATTGTTTTTCATGCCAATTTAATCAAACATTAGAGCAGAAGTTAACCTAAGATGAAAAACAATGGTGGTGTGAAACATACATTTGCACTACATTTTTCATATTAGGCATGCCAGGACCCGGTATATTAGTATCAGTTTCTTTTCAGGCAGGGGCAAGCAGACAACAAAGCACAGATATATATTTACCTCTATGACTACCAAGTCGATCATACAAATTAGTGGTTTCATCACAACTGAATTTTTGTTGGTAACCATAAAATTTCATTGAGGCAAGCATAGAAATGTTTAGCAGCTAGTAGTACATGAAACACAACATATACATATGCGATAAGTACCACTAGTGTACTAGTCACTACCTCCTATATGTTTGCTATCTGATAATAATCGCAACGCATACTGCATACTTGGAGTGACCTCTTCTACTCAAAGAGGAACCTTTCTCAGGACTGCTCAATGCCAATTCCCAACTCGAGTTACTTTGGAATTTTGGAAGTAATGCTTACTACAATCGCGACAGAGTAGTCGCGGATGCGCTCATAGTTGCTGACGATCCCCATCCGCTGCAGCGCCATGAGCCTGCTGTAGGGGTTGCTGTCCACCACCTCTGCGCTCATGTCCTGCACACCACCAACCCAATTCGCAAAACACAGTAAAGTCTACAAATCTACAAACCCTGAGCATCCATTCCGCCATGAGAAGCCGCAGAAATCTACAAAACCCAGCAGCAATCAGATCACACCTTGATGTTGGACCGTATAGCGGCGGCAGCGACAGCGGCGTCACCGGCGGCGGCGGCGGCGGCGGCGAGGGTGCTGGCCGGGATCATCATCCTCAGTACTCGATCCCGCATCTAGCAACGAGGAGGAGGAGATGAGACATAGTAACAGAAGGGAAGGATCAAATCTACGGAGTGGTGGGGCGTGGGTTACTCGATCGATGGAGGCGGGCTCCGGGCGCTGCTTGAGCGCGTCGAGGTCACCCAGCAGCGCGCGCAGCTCCTCCTCCATGGTCGCTGCTTGCCTCCGCCGGAGGATGGATCCGTTCGTCAGCGTTTTGGCTTAGCAGCAGCAGCAGCTGTCTAGATCGGAGATCTGTCGAGTGGAGCACGAGGGGACTCGCGTCGGAGGAGGGGTTCATCATCCGAGGTGTCGCGTTGAAGAGGCGATGAACATAAAGTGGAGTGTCGCGTGGAGATAACGTTAAGTGACATGGCATACCAAGTGACGTGGGGCATCCACACGTTTGAACGGGGTGCCACTTCGAATTGGGTTTGCCCAGCGTCTCGGCACTAGGTGGCCCAAAGCGAAGGAAAAATGGTAAATTTAGCCCCCCTCCGAGTTGCAAATGGAGGTTTGGCCCCCCGCCGCGCGCAACCGCAGATCTGTCCCCGCGACGCGCTGTGCAGCCGACGTGTGTCAAAATCACATGCCCGACCCGCGAGCCCGAAAATTCGCGCCTCCGCCCCGCGAAGGGATTTCGTCGCGGGCCCCACCCCGGCGTCGCGGCCTCGGCCCGCGGAAACAACAGGTCGCGGCCTCGGCCCGCGGGAAAGAACAGGTCGCGGCCCCGGCCCGCGAGCATGCCGGGCGTCGCGTGCTCGGCCCGCGGACAGCAAACGCCAGTGACTCTAGCGTTTGACCGAGCAAGGCAAACGCCAGAGGACATAGCGTTTGCCTTGCAGTTTGCTTTTTGCTGTTAGCTTTTTTTTTCCCTGTTTCAATTATGCTTATACTGTTTGCTTTGTTTGCTTTGTTGCCCGTGATCGACCGAGAGGCAGTGAGTTGATGTGCTACAGTAATTTCTCCTTTTCTTTCTTCTTTTGTCACGCGTGGAGATTCTCTTCTCACCGCACCGCAGGCAGGCTTCGCGCGGTGGTCTTCTTCACTTCTTCATTTGCTCACTCTCTTCCTCTGTGAGCTCTCTGGTTCTTCTCCATTTGCGCTCTCTCTCACTCTCTACCTCTGCGAGCTCTCTGGTTCTTCAAATTTGAGCTCTCTGGTTCTTCAAATTTGTGTGGCGAAATCTTACATGAGGTATACATTATTTTTATGTTTGAATACTTTGTTTCTATTGCTTTCAATTAAAATCAAAATTTTAGATTTCAGTTGCTAATATCTTTTATGGATAACATCTTTGTTTGATATACAGGAATGTGGTGAGATAACACTTGATGGGGTTTCTTCTATTTTAAATTGCAAAGGTTTGGAAGATGTCTTACTTCGGCACACGGTGAGTATGAAAAATGATATACTCATGTACCCATGTTCTTGAGATAGATGATATGATCTAAAATTCGTAAAGCCTAAATATTTTGTTTGGTATCATGTACTTGTATTGGAGGAATATATCATTTTGAGCTTCCAATTATATTCAAAGATAGCGTAACTTAATGCTTTTTATCTAGAGGGGAATGCTGCCTTAAATCGCTGCTGTGAAAATACACCTTTCACCATGATGTTTCAAATTTTAACCTCGTATAAAGCCCTGCTTCATGCCCTCCAATTGCAGTTAATTTGTGGATTATACATTTCTCTGTCCATGGATTTTTGCGTAGCATATATTGTACAGACTCGAGGTAGCGGTGCCACAAGAAATGCAGCCAGCAATTCGTCCCCTACCTAGAGTACCCACTGTGCATAGTTCAGTTCAGTCATTACAACCTAATTTCACACAAGAAGCAAGAATATAACGTTAATGACTTGAATGTGCTGCCAACTAGCTTAAAGTAGTTCAAACTCTATAACTGTTAAGTAGTTTCTGAATCTTGAGTATTACAGGGTAGAGGTATTGGAAGAACCATCATATGCGATGCTATCATGAGAGTATAAACCACGGATTTTGAAGCTAGAAAGAGCAAAATCAGCCGTTCGAGTAGTAAGAAAAATTGAAGATCAACTCGAGACCTACACACGAAGGTAAATTTCTTTGACATGCAAGATGTTATCATACTTTTTAGTCAGTCCGAAATTAGAAAAATAACAATGTTAAGCTAAGACTTTAGTTATAATTAAGCTGACACTGTTATTTCATGCATACGTAACATGCAATTGTCTCGAGAAACTAGCACAATGTACAGACTTATTGTGACAACAAATGAGTACGTGAAATAAAAAAATATTAGGCACAACTGAGGAGTTTACTGTTATTTAAATTAGTTTATGCTGGTAAAATGAGAAGATATGATAAACTAATATTAAATATACACTATTTTGGCTACAGTTAAATTCAGAAAAAATAATGTTTACACGATATTCAAATTTTAATTTTGCATGTACGTAGGTACAATGAATCAACTCTTAGTGTTCTACGGGCCGAATATAATACGTGACGGGCCCTACGGGCTCGACTTGTCCCAATGCGAGTACAAGGTTACACACATAGATGGTTTGGAGGAGATTAGTTTATTGGACCTGAGGAGGTGCATACGCCGCGAGTTTGATCGGGACATAGCTCGCAACAAAATAATCATTGAAGCAGTCACATGTAGCAGCCGGGAGGACGGGTCATCAGTCCCCCTATGGCAGCTGCGCAAGGTGGTTGGCAACGCATCATGGGCTGGGTACATGCGGCTTGTGAGTACACCAGGGGCGTACATATATGTCGACCCATGGTGTACGTACAGTTTGTTGAGAGCAGTCGCCTGTTGACTGGAGACGAAGGTTCCTCCGGAGCTAGTGAGTTACAGGTTGTTGCAACAGAAGGAGGTGTAGGGGCAGCGGATGCGGCGTTAGAGGTCAATCTGACACATCCTGAAGACCAATTCGTCAGTAATGAAGATGCCGGTCCCTTCTGGTCTGCTCGTGTCGACTGCTTTGAGCTGTTACCGAGCATGCCGAACGAGTTGGACTCTCCTGGAGACGGTAGCGACGAAGAGTCGGACGGTACCGACGAGGAGGGCGGTGATGCGGTACGACGTGGTCTACCTGCAGTAGCTGCTGGCGAAGAAATGGATGAACTGACGGTGCAGAGGCTTGTCATATCAGAAGATGTGAACTCACGGTGGGGTTTCGAAGAGAACACTCTGATGATAGGTCAGCACTTTCCAACCAAGCATGCTGCACATATGGCTATTACAAAGTATGCCACCTCCATACATCGTGAGTATCGGGTCAAAAGGTCGAATCCCACATGTTTGAAAGTTGTATGCACACGTCCAAACTGTCCTGGAAGGGTGCGTGCAAACCAAGCCAAGGGGATTTACAAGGATTTTGAGATAACTGTGTTGGTGCACCACACGTGCGAGCTATCCGAGCCGTTGACTACGCACCGCAATGTGAGTGCCGCATATGTGGCCGAAAAAGTGCACCACCTAGTATCCAAGGACATCTCCGTCGGGCCAAAGTCATTGATGTCCACCGTGGCTGATGAAGTTGGTTTTCCGGTCAGCTACGACATGGTCAGACGTGCGAAGCAGAAGGTGATAGAGAAGATGTTCGGGACTTATGAGGAGGGATATAATTTCGCCCCTAGAATGCTACATCAAATAGCGGAAGCTAATCCAGGCACTTACTTAAACAAGTATGAAAGACCACATCCCGATGGAGTACCTGGTCATTTCATACTTGACCGTATATTCTGGGCCTTCAGTCAAACTATTCAGGCATTCAGGTATTGCCGTCCGGTGCTTTCAATGGACGGTACATTTCTGACTGGGAAATACAAGGGGACACTACTTATAGCCGTGGCTGCTGATGCTAATGATCAAGTCCTTCCTGTTGCCTACGCAATAGTTGAGAGCGAGAACTCCGATAGCTGGCTGTGGTTCCTTATAAATGTGAAGATGGGTGTTGTAGGGGACAGGCCTAATGTGTGCCTTATTTCTGACCGTAATGCTGGGCTTCTAAATGCTATAAACACAATCAAGAATACTGCTGTTGCTGACTACAGGTGGACTGATCTTGAGAGTAGGTGGTGCATGCGGCACCTGGCCGCTAATTTCTACGGAAGGTTCAGAAACAAAGATCTCATGAAGAACTTCAAGAAGCTGTGCATGTAGAATCAGTTACAGAAGTTCCAGCACATTTGGACAGCACTGGACGCTGCAACCAGCAGGTACAGCGGGGAGTCCCAGGAGGAAGGCCAGCAAGAAATGCAGCATCCCAGAAACAGGAGGGCGATGAGTTTGTCAGAGTGGGTAAGTAGACATGCTCCCGAGATTGAGAAATGGGCCCTGGTGCATGACACAGGTGGTCATAGATACGGTATAATGACAACCAACATGTTCGAAGCGTACAACGGTGTGCTTAAAGGTATGCGGTGCCTCCCAATTACTGCCATAATTGATGAATCATGGTCCCGGACTGTTGGGTACTTTCACAACAGATCAAAGGCTGCGAAGGAAAAATTAGACAAAGGTAACGAATGGTCCGAAGTCATGCAGAGATACATGAAAAAAAAATAAAGAAATCTCAGAGTCATGACGTTCGAGCTATTGATGGCTTGAGGAGGAAGTACGAGATTCGCCTACGGCGGAAGCATGTCAGTAGCCATGCACGAGGTGATAGGAAAACATGAATGTAAACTTGATGCTGATATTTGCTCGTGCACGTACAACAAGCCCACGCTGCTACACTACCCTTGCTCCCATGTGTGTGCGGCTTGTGCGGCAATCAAGCAGTCTTCGCAACAATACGTCTCAAGATACTTTGACATTCATCATCTGATGGGCACATGGGGCAGCGAGTTCTACTCGTATGGTCTTGATATAAGTTACAAGGATCTCTGGATCGACGCTGTTCAGTGGGTGCCTAATCCATCGTTGAGACAGCACAAGAAGGGACGTCGACACACTACTCGGTTCAGGAATGATATGGACGATAGCCAAATTGGAGAACCACGCCGCTGCAGGATATGCAAGACAAGGGGTCATAGCAAGAAGAATTGCCCGAACAAGCCGAGCACGTCGACGAGGAACTAGAATTTAGTACCACTGTGTTAGCTGTAGTGCGTACTTGAAATTATGTGTAAAAAATCTGTATGGGTCACTTGCCACTATGCTGTATTTTCTTAGTATTGTACTCGAGTTTTCGAATATGTAATGTTGACCCTGATGTCATGTACTGTAAAGTTTTATATTTTGATATTTCATACTTCAATTAACTATGTGTTTCTATTGCTTTTCGCTTTGCAGGCGATGGCTGAAGTACCGGAACTGCTAGACCGGTATTACGACGATCACCACCGATGTCACTGTTGGCTGTCCAATGACATCGAGGTTCCACCAACGTTCACTCTTAGAGTACCCCGGACACAGTGGCCCTTGGACGAGCGCTTCGTTTCCAAGCTTGCCGAAAGTGGCCTCCTCCCCTTTGCTCGTTTGGTTTCAGCTTCGCACTCTTTCACTCTAGATGGTTCCCTGTTGACAGCCTTGGTCGATAGGTGGAGACCGGAGACGCACACTTTCCACTTTCGTTGGGGAGAGATGACGGTGACTCTTCAAGACGATTCCATGATAACTGGTTTGCCCATCAGCGGAGAGGCGATTGTTCCACCTCCGAAGAGGCCTGACTGGATGCAGCACTTGGCTGCGAGATTTGGTGTGGAGATCCCGAGAACTGAAAGGGGGGCGGCTCAACGAGGTATCCCTTTGAGCTGGCTTAGGAGGTTTGACACATACCCAATTGATGCAGACGATGAGGCTGTTATGACTCATCTGACTGCGTACTTGTTGTATCTCTTCGGGTGGTTCATGTTTCCGACCTCGCACGGAAACATAGTCTTCCCCAGCTACATCCACCTCGCGGAGGCCGTGGCTGATTCTGTGCTTGGGGACGTTCCACAATACAGCTGGGGATCTGCAGTACTGTGTGCGACGTATAGGGGGTTGTGTGACGCTACGGCCCGTAAGAAGGGCAAGGAGCCGATTCTTAGTGTGTGTCATACTTTGCTGCAGCTATGGAGTTGGGAGCATTTCCCGGTCGGACGGCCCCGCATAATTGAGCCGGTCCACCCGTACCCACCTGGACAGACCGCCATAGATGGTCCAACCATGAGCACTAGGTGGACAGGTGCCACGTTAGCCTAGGCCCGGGACATGTCCGCACGGTGCTACCCGTTCTACCACCAAGAGTTTGAGATGTTGGATCAGCTGGGTGTCGTATGGTTCCCCTGGACAAATGAGCATGTCTTGAGTGTGGCACCTGCGGGGTTATTGATGCAGTGTTTTAGAGACATGCAGTACTGGATGACGACGTGCCACTTAGTATTCTCAAACATGGTGGAGCCGTACGCGCCTCAACGTGTGATGAGACAGTTCCATCACTTCCAGACAGTGCCCCCCCCGACTAGCAGATGGCTGGACATAAAAGTTCATGAGTACGCTCTAAAATTTGTAACCATTTGCACTTTGCATTACTATTGTTCTTATTACTAAATTTGACCGTACGGTTTTACAAAATGTAGGCAGGGGAAGAAAGGAAGAAATGAGCAAGACTGGAGAGGGACGCAAAGCACATGGAAAGAAATGTGGGATGGCATGGCTGCACAACAGATCGTTCATGAGGCGAGGTATTTATTTTAATCTATCCGTTCTGACATGACATGATGAATCGTTGTCCGTTACGTAACGACGTTACTTCCAGGCAGTACGACGAAGTCACCTACAACGAGTATCTACAATGGTACCTGCCTAGGACGCGGGCTAGACTAACCTGTGCTCCACCTGAGAGACCCACGAGCCTCACGCATGCTGAGCAACTACAATTGGGGATGGATCGGCATAGAGCTTCACGTCGTGACGAGATGGTAATAGTACCAATGGTTTTGCATTATTCGTTGAACTTATCGATCGCACGGTTTGAAACATTGTTTGGGAATGTAGTTCGATCGGGCTGCGCGGATCCATGATACTGCCGCGTCCGCCATCCGCTCAGGCCGTCCGCAGGATTGGTCGAGGGTACTACAGAAGTTCAAGGACATCTACGAAGATGCCAAAGGAATCATGAAAAACTTGAGCTGTGGTCGCACGGACGACGTATTACGCTCACATTCAAACTTGCCGGAGCAGAGGTCCGCACGACCCAGTGAGGCACAACCCAGTGAGGCACGACGTAGTGGGGCGCGGACTTTAGGAACCGTTTCAGGACGTCGGGAGGTAACGTATTTCAGTGCTTCGAGCCAAGCTGTTGAATATAGGGCGTGTACAATTTTTAGTTAACCATATTATTGTATTTTCATAGCATGATGCACGGGCAGACACGTCTGTACAAAGGATCTCTTCTAGGCGAGCTGGTCGAGGACATCAGGTGCGCATAATTGATAATTAGTCACACATACATAGTGCACAAATGTACACTCAGAGTGTAATTGGCATGGTGCTATTTGTAGTCCGACGTACGTGGGGACACATCACTCGTGTGGATGTCGTTAGGATCAAAGGCTGCTACAGGATATGAGGTGTGCTTTACTATTCGGAAGAACGCATTGCAATATTTAGAAAGTGCGCTTAGTCTTTTGCAATGGTCACTTTATTTATACAGTATGACTCGATTGAGGACGAAGGCCAGACCTCTCAGGGAGGAACATTTAGTGAGGTATGTCAAATTAAATTTATTGTTGTCAAAACAATAAACTTGATTCTTAATTGGTATACCGTTTATTCTGGTCATTTTTCAGACATTCAACGATTCGCCTCCCCACGAAGAGACTTTTACTTACGAAAATCAGTTTATGCGACCTTCACTTCAGTACCAGTCTCTAGTTCGAGGAGGAGGTTCCGAGCCTGGTTCGTCCCACCAACAGGGTCATGAGTGGGTCGAAGATTTGTTTCGACATCCCCAGGAGATCGCTCATAGCCAAATTCCTAGTCAGGACGATCAGCGAACTTATGAGACTCCCCAGTACAGTCTCCGAACAAACCCAAGACCGACCGAGCAATTCACTTTCCCCTCAGGTCACATGCCACCGAGGCATAAGAGGGGAAGAGGCCCGTGATCGCAACTGTTTTAGTTCCTTCAATAATTGTGCTATTGTACTTTGCCGTATGCAGTACTTCATTTTCTCACTTATTTCGCGTTATACATAGAAGCCTAGGTAGTCCACCAAACAATATAATACCCACAAGATGAAATTTTTAACCAAGTAAACCATCACAAGTAGCTAACCCACAAGATCGCTCGAATGGAACGGAATATAGAGCTGGACAGATCGAGAGGGAAATTAAGCAGTAAACACTGATCCAATAAGATGATATGGTCAACCCTAAACATGTGCCCAAATTGATGGGTTTGTTTTCTTTACTTAACCCAAAATGAAATCTTCAACCAAACAAGCAAAGAGAACGAGCTGATTCTTTCCAAAACAGCACAAACGCCGGTGACTCTGGCGTTTGGCTCAGTTAGCAAACGCCGGTGACTCTGGCGTTTGGGTCAGTTACCAAACGCCACGTTATTCGCCAGACCAGAACCATATTTCCCAGTCGTTCTGTTTTTCCAAAACAGCGGGCGTTTGCCTCTCTAGGGTAAACGCCAGTGTCTCTGGCGTTTGGCTCGGACGTCAAACGCCATTGTCTTTGGCGTGTGGGTTCCCTAGCAGTCGCGGGCCCCGGGCGCGACCTGGGCTTGCTCGCGAGGCCCAGCCGCGACCGTGGGCCGAGGGCGCGACGCGCGCATGCTCGCGGGCCGGGCCGACGACGAGGGGGCTTCGCGGGTTTGGCGCGTGATTTTTCGGGCTCGCGGGTCGGGTGTGCGATTTTGACACGCGTCGGATGCGCGGCGCATCGCGGGGACAGATCTGCGGTTGCGTGCGGCGGGGGGCCAAACCTCCATTTGCAACTCGGAGGGGGGCTAAATTTGCCATTTTTCCCAAAACGAAGGCCAGGGGAGCTAAGGGCCTACCGTTGATGTAAGTTGGGCCTAGCAATGCTACCAGCGTTTCTTCGCCAGCGTTCCTGCAGGTTTCCCTCCCCTCTTGCGGCCGATCCACATTAGAAGATTGAAGAAAAACTCAGGTCAATATTTAACACGTTGATTAGATTTTGTTTATATTTTCTTAGAATAGATTTTTATTATATTAAATCTGTGTGTCCTTGATGGTGATATTATATGGAATAAAGGTCCTCTGATTCTATCCCTGTCTTAGTGGGCCATCACACCCAACACCCAAGAACCAATGGTGTTTTGATTCCGCGGATCGATGGCTCTTGATCCGATGGATTGTTGTCCGGCGTCTCGTTCTGATTTGGTGGTGGTGGCAGCGACGGTGGTGCCAAGTTTGTTTTGATCACTAGTTCTCCGGTTTCATTATTTTGTTCTATTGGTCTTCTTTCTCGGTAGCCCAGTAGCGGTAGCAGTGATTCAGCTTCCTGCCTTTCGAGGGGTATGTCCCCAACTAAAGTGTGTTCGGCGATCTTATATTTTCATCTCTTAGCGTGGATAACTCATACAGCTTTCAAAACTTTTGAGGTTAATCCAGCTTGTGCAGAATTGGTTATAATAGTCTAATTTTTTTCTATATTTTTAAATATCTGAATTATCCTCAATTAAGAGAGAACATTATGCTTTTACTTAAGATAATAGGCTTAATATGGCTTCTTATAAATTTGGAGGCTTTAATGCGAAATAAATCTAACTTGAATTAAATTTTGGTTGAAGTTGGGCTCAACCCATCTTTTAATTTTTCTTTTTTATTCTTTTTTCTCTTTTTCTTCCTTTCTTCTTTCTCTTTTCTTTCCTTTTTCCTTCCTTCCTCCTTTTCTTCCCTACCGCCTGTCGCAATAGGCCTTTCCTTCTCTACCGCGACAACCCCCAGTCGTGACCCTCCTCTTCTTCCTTTGGCCCAGCCGTGCATCCTCTCCATCCTCTGGCCCAAGGCCCACCTGGCCCGCCCTTGCCAAGCCCTAGTGTGCATGCTCTGCGTCCCAGTCTGAGCTGGAATTAGACTCGTGTCCAAGCAAGACACACCGCCACCATCGCAGTTGCTGCCTTGCGTCGTAAGCAAGCGGGCTGAAACCCTAGCCCCCTCGCCTATAAATAGAGGGGCGAGGCCCCCTTTGTTCTACCTCACCTTGACGACCTCGCGCTCGCCTCCTCCCACACACGACAAAGCCCTAGACGTTAGAAGCCTAGTTGTCATTTTGTCCATCACTAGGGAGCTCCGTGGCCTCCACTTACCTCCCATGCCTCCCCTCTCTCCAACCCCGCTAGTTGATCACCGCCATGTAGGCAACACCGTTGGTGATCACCCCTGTCGTGCGCGGCTACCCCTAAACCGACTCGTCTTCCCCCTCCCCCACACACCGTCGTCGCCTCCTCGCCTCGGACAACCAACCATTGGAGGTCCCCACCCCTCCTCTACCTTGCTGAAGTGTCACCACATTACCCCTCAGTGTTGATCGCCACCGGCGAGCTTACCTGAGATAGGGAGCTGCTGTTGCACCTTCCACAACCCTGCTATGGCAACCGCCTCACCTCTGCTCCTCTATCGTGCCTCTACCAGCTAGCAATACCACTGCTACACCCTTGCTGCGCTAGTAGCACTCCAAGCACATTGCTGCACCCTTGCATTCAGCAGCTGTTCCATACCAAAAGTTTGCTGCGACAACCTCAACAGATCTGTTGCTGCCGCAACCCTACCACGATAGCCAAAACAGAGGAAAAACTATGTTGCGACAACACTACGACAGGACAATTTTACCCATATACTTTTTCCGTTGATCCAAACCTAATTCCACCAACTCCTGCCACCTCGGCATGTCTTGTAGAGTATCTTAACACATACGTACAATACTATCTACCCAATTAGAGCTAAACCCTAGTCTACCTACCTTTGCCACCTCAAGCTTTGATCTTTCCTGAATCCTAATTCCTTCCCCATTGTTCCTAATCCACCCATTATTCTTCCACCACCCCCACTAGTTCTATATATACATTTCTATTATTTTCTTACATAGCTTTGATTTTATCTGATCTTTATTTGAAGTTATTGCTTCTTATTTGGTTTTTGTTCTGAGTTATTGCATACATTAACGTATAGACTCCAACATGCCAGAAGAGTATTAGGAGCACTAGGAGGGAGAGTAATCAGAGAACTTTGAGAAAGGCAAGTCACCTTTGATCATGTTGAGCATAATATTTTCAAACTATGATTTTGGTTTTCAACTTATGCATACATGTTAGTGTAGCAAATATTATTGGGATAAAAAGCCCAATACCATCTTACTATTGCCTCCACTCATATGCAACCATTACCTTGTTACTTCCATACCACAAACCTAGGACGGTAATCCTTTGTAGACCATTAGCTCATGCAAGTGCTGCTGATGATCACATTAGTCTTGCCTAATCAATTTTAATTGTGCTTAAGTTCATTTGAGTACGATGCATGGAAGGCCCAATGATCATTACTTGGTTTAACAACTTTAATTCGAGAGCATCGAAGGGATGATGTCTTTTAAGCCCAGTGATGGTGCCTTTTTGGTTAATTTGGTAAGAACCAGACTCGAGCGAGAACTGGCCAAGTTGGTTGGTACTCAGCGACGAAGGGTTGTTCGAGAGTAATTTTCCTTTTTGCTCAGCTATGAAGGGTTGTTTGTGATAAATTTACCTTTTTATTCTTATTTATAGGTTGTGGAACGTCTTACTTGATGTCAACCTAAGGACTTAACTTCGTAACCTGGTTTGAACCTTAAGAGTGCAACCAGAAGTACTTGTATGGGATGCTCCTGGCCCACTAATTATATGAGTATTGGGAATTTCTGATCACATATTGATGAAAAGGTTTCTCGGGGTTGGTATTATGAGAAAGTATTTGTAAAAGCCATGTTGTGACTTCTGATTGTTAAACCATAGTGAGTTTCAATAAAATGGATACATCACATCTTGTGAGTAAAATTATACAACCTCTAAAGGGTGTCAAAACTAATCGATTAGTCGTGTTCACGATCATGAACAAACTCAATCTAGCAAGCACTAGGTAATAGCCACCTATGTTGTTTAGTTGTGTTAATCTTTTGAGGAACTTTGTGTATCGTTGATAATTACTTTTGGGTTGTTTGGGATAAGTTACGTGTTGGTTAATGACCAGTATCTGACCAATGTTGCTTTATAAACTTATTTTCTGTATTACAAATAATTGTTCTCTTTATGCAAAAGTACCTTAGTGGCCTTTCCTTTGAAATATTTTCATTATTTGTATCCATTACACCTCTTTGGTGACTTGCAGAGTACATCATGTACTCACTCTTGCTATAGCCTATCATACAGAGGAAGGAGCTATTAATATTTTCCTTGAAGAAGATTACCTTGGAGAGCATTAGGGTCAGTTCCTAGTCAGATGTCTGTGTTGCTAATGGATGAGCTTATCTGCCGGAGTTTATTTACTAGTTTTTCTGCTGCAATGAACTTTTTAAAAACTCTTCCATAAGGCAAGATTACGTTTTCTATATCTGAAGTATTATGCTACTTGTTAGTTCTAGTATGATTATGGTTATCATCTTTGTTTCTTGTGTGCACTAACTTGATTCTAGAATTGTGCAGTATACACAGAGGGTTCGGATTTTCACATTCGAGTCCAATATTAGTATTCTGAAGTTTCTTCATCGGAGGCATGGAGGAACGCCAAGATGGGAAGGGCAGAGCTAGAGATGACGACTTTAGAGGACCTTGATGTAACTTTTTTTAATTAGGGGACTCTATTGCTCGTGATCGTTTCAATTTCTTTGATCACTTGTATTGTCTTTTAATCTATAAAATCAGTTCATTGCTAATGAACAAAACTACACATAAGAGAACAATAATTGGTTTATGACTCCGGTAACAAACGGCGGGCTTCTACTGCAATTTGTGGCAACTGGTGCTAGTGTAGGCTTAGATGTGGCCTCTGGTGATATTTCTTAGGGTGTGTTTGATTTGAGCCCAAATCTGTCCTATCAAAATTTTGGCTAGCCAATGGTCAAAAATTTGCTTGCCCAGGATTGACCAATGTTGGTAAGAAAAATGAACTGGAGTGGCTAAGGGGCATTAATATGCTAATATTGTGGCAACAATCCAAACAAGGACCACGACAAAAAAAAAGGTATGGTAGATTTTTGCAAAAAGTTAAATATACCCTTACTAGAGTGGCTAAGGGGCATTGAAAACAGGTATGTTTTCCTTATCTAATAAATATCAGATGCCCCCCTAAAAACAATTATAACTGGATCTTTTCTTACCTCCTCGTTATCAAAGGCTCAGGCTTTATAGCCACCAGGGGAAATGACTGCATAATTAAATTGGTTCACATAATGACTTTTAGTAACAAAGGCAGATTCCAAGTGTGGGTATGCAGAGATACAAAAAGTACTTCCTCCATCCAGGTACACAAGGCATATTTAGCTTGTTCAATTTCAAGCTTTGACCAAGAATTAACCTAATAATACATGGCTTATGCGACACAAAATTTATACCATTGGATTCGTATTCAAAAGCACTTTCTTATGAAAGTGATCTTGTAACTATTAACAAAATACTATAGGAGAAATTTACGGTTAAAGCTTGAATTTGAACAGTCAAAATATGCCTTATATACCTGGACTGAGGGAGTAATACATTTGTTTTCTTCTCTTCTCAAATAATGCCAGACAGGCACATTGCCATTGCCCACTGGCCTGCTATTGCTATCACTGCCTCACTTTTGTTGGCCTCATGCCGACCTGCCATTATTGCATGCGGATCTTCCACACACCCACACCTTTGCACCGACCATGTAGCCACGTTGTGTCCTACGAGGGCGCCGAGGGTCGATAGGAGGAGGAGAGGAGTGGTAGAGCTAAAAAGCACTGGAGGCCAGAGGATTAGGTGGGGCTCGCTTTAGTGCTCTTGTGCCGCCTAGGGGCCTAGGAGGGGGGGGGGACACCGGGCGAGTAGGCAATGGGGGTATGGGGATTAAGGTGCAATTGCGCTACTACGTTGTTGCGTTGGATGCCTAGGTTCAGTGATAGGGGCCGGGAGGGTTGGACCGGTTAGTTGGGCTGGTCCAAGGCATCAGGAACTCAGAAAAGGCAAGAAAGGAAGCCTACATTGGCCTTGTAGCAATGAGAGTCATGTGACAATGGATGTTCGATCTCTTGGTGGAATGGTGACTATCAATTTGAGGAGCGTTGATGATCCAACTACCTCATACGACGATGAAGTGCCTTAGCAATTACTACACAAACTCCGGAGTGTTATTTGAAGCACAATCAACCTGACCACGAAGGTCTATCCCTAACAAGCAATCAAACAATGAACAAGAACAAGATAAATAGCAATATTAAATTATAAATATGGATGAAGCACAAAATAATATGGCGGGGTATCGATAATAGATTTTACACGTAGTCTAGCCGACACTACAACAATCGTTAATATAGTAGCAAAGCTAAACTATGACTAAACAAAACTCGAGATTTCTAGGGGGATTCAGCTCCTATATATAGGAGAGGGGGTAGCAAGGGGCATCCTAGGGTTTGGAGGCCAACTAGAACTCCTCCCCTTCTTGGACTCTTACATGGGTCATCCCAAATAGAGGAAACGCAACCCCTTAAAGCTAAATATTTAGTTCTAAAAAAGCAAATTATTTAATATTTAAAAATTAAAGTGACCAAAATATATGGTGTCTTCTTATAGGTGTGGATTCAGCCACTCTTCATCAAATATTCATGGATGCATCACTTGCTTGTAGACGGCTGTTATCATTTGATTATTCTCATCCATTGTTCAACTCATCCTCATGCATTGTTCAGCCTTCTTTAATCTTGATCTTCAACTTGTATTTAGAAATATGAATCTTGATTATCACTCTCTTGTTGTTCTTTTTCTTGACTTGAACTTGAATCCTTTCTTGGACATCAAGTATGGTTGTATCCGAAGGGTCATGTACTTGTCAGGGAGGATCTAATTTTTCTAGGCTCTTATATAGTTTAAACTGTTATACACATACTATATACTATACATATGCATACCTTTTCTTTTTTCACACAATCATGGGTGTGCACATAACCATGAATGGCCTGCTGCCGACTCTGATGGCTTTAACCGTGGTAACAACAACAAGAAAGTAAATAATGGTAATTACTGAATCTGACTATCATTAGCCGTGGAACAATCTGAGCTTCTAGAACAGGGGAGAAGCATTACAACCAGCGTCTGTGCAATCTTCAGTAGTTTCAGACTTCAGAAGTTCATAACTCATGACAATACCCCATCACGAGGACAAACCTTGTCCTCAAAGGTTTGAAATCCAAAAATATCCGCTGGATGAAAGAAACATCCTCTCAGTTGTCGTCTTTAGGAACCAAGTTATGCCGGTGGATAAGCCATTCAGCATCAATAGCCTTTCTGCGTTGAATGATCCTTTTATTAGCAACATCTATTGGAACAATCTTGATTTGCCCTTCTGGACCAACCAATGGAAGATTAGGAAGAGGGACAGTTGTAGAGCCCAAGTGCTTCTTCAATTAGCTCAAATGAAACATCGGATGAATGGTAGCATTATTGGCAATTTACGACTTGTACGCAGCTTTGCTAATTCCTTACCAGCACCTGAAAAGAGCCATAAAATTTTGATCTCCACTTCGAGGAGCCTCAAAGACCAAATGCATTTTGACCGCATCGATGCATTTTTAAATAAATTATGTCGCCTACTTCAAAATGTCTTCCACATCCTATTTTGACTTACTGTTTTTCTCGAGATTTTTGAGCATTTATTCTTTTGCCTCAATTGTAAGCTTCGCTTCACGTGAGATATATCCAAGGACAACTAATTCACCGGTCAATGGATGAGGCCATATAAATCTTGGAATGGTTTGACCTTAAGGGAGGTGTGGTATGTGGTATTATACCATCACTCGGCCAATGTTAACCTTTAATGCCAATGTTTGGGTTCTTGATAAACCATGCTTCTAACATATGCCTCTGCGCATTGGTTGACCCTTTCGACCCGACCATCAGTTTAGGCAATGGTATTGCATTGAATTTTAGATAAACTTTTAGGGCTGTTCGCACACGAACACGTCACCGTGTACCCCCGACGCCAAGCGCGATGCGCAGGACACGGAGTCGGGGGAGACTCGCCGGGAGCGCGATACGCAAGACACGCTGGCGAGTGCTTTTGGGAACCCGAAACTCCACACCCCCGGGAGGGACCCCGTCAGGGAGTGCGGCGGCTATGGGCTGCTCTAAGTCGGCCTGACCACCCTTAGAGCTTCGAGGTTCGCTGCCGTTGAACACGAAGAACAGCGAAGAACGAAAAGCATAAAACAAGGATGAGAAGAAAAATAGTAGATGAAAAGATAGTAGATTGATTGTTTCGATTGTGTGTTGTTTTCAATCGACCATATACCCTTCATATTTATAGGGTACGCCCGGTCTTAGGGCTGGAATACAACTCTATGTCGTACATGATACAACTTTCCATATGAACAAAGATTGCTTCCCTAATCTGGTAATCTTGCCCGCCATAATCGAGAATCCATCTCGCACACGAGATGTCTCTCCTAATCTGATCAACTTAACCAACGTGATCTGGACTCCGCCTTATATACGAGACACCTTCCATATCAACCGGGAGTCTTTCCAAATCTCATACTTTCCTTTAAACGTCGTGATCAGCTACTTTTCCGTGTGTCCCAAGTTAGGGTTCCTGGCACCAGAAAAGACTTCATGGCAAACAACTCGGTGCCTTGGCCCCTCTGCGAGATAACTTGGGAATATCACAACTCGGACGAGCCGCCACCGCTGGAACTCGGTCGTGCTATTCAGAACCCGCCTTGGACCTACTCGGGACCGCGAACGGTTGGGTACACGAGTACTCAGAGACACGAGTGCTCGGGAACGCAAGTACTTGGGGCACAAGTGGTCGGGAACACCCGTACTCGGGGATGCGAGTACTCAGAAGCTGCAGGTCACTCGGGCACACCGCTCGGGAATGCGAGTACTCGGGAACCCAGGAACTCGAGTACTTGGGAATGAGTACTCAGGGATACGAGAACTCGAGATCCAATACTTGGATTTTGCCACTGCTTGGTACTCGGGAGCGCTGTTCGGGATCTTCTGCTTGGGGACGCTGCAAACCACTCGGCACGGGCCACGATTTGATAACGTTGTAAACCTTACTCGATGCACTTGGGCCCTTTGGGGGTACTGCCAAATTTGGTCGTCAACACATGCCCCCTGTTTTCGGTATAAAGATGTATTTTTACCGAAAATAACAAGACATGTCCCTAGGACGATGCGAATCATCTCATTGGCCACTTCTTTTTCTTAGAGCGATATGACATACCGGCCACAGCACTTGTTATGCTTCTTGCCACACGCTCGGGTGAAACTTCTTCAGATATTTACCATTGAGAGCTCGCGGCAACAAAGTACCCTGCACAGACTCTACCAGATACGAATTTCCAGGAACCACCCTTGCAACTCTGAAAGGGCCTTCCCAACTCGGCGACCATTTACCAAACTTGTTATCCTTCGAGCCGACTGGTAAGATTACCTTCCACACTAAATCGCCGACTTGAAAGCTCTTCGACTTGACCTTTTTGTTGTATGCTCCGACTACTCTTAACTTGTCCCTTTCTATAGCCCTTAGAGCAACCAAACGCTTATCGGCGACTTCATCAAGACTATCCATCATCAAATTATAAAAGTCAACCGCTGATAAGTCATTCTGTTTGGCTAATCTTAAAGCACTCAGATTTACCTCTATGGGTAAAACGGCCTCTTGTCCATACACGAGTTCATAGGGAGTCACCTTTGTAGCACTGTGTCTTGAAACTCTATGTGCCCACAACGCCTTGGACAACACCTCATGCCATCTCCTCGGATTATCTTCGATCTTCTTCTTGATAAGCTTGATCAACACCTTATTGCTGGACTCAGCTTGTCCATTGGCTTGGGCATAATACGGAGAGGAATTGAGCAACTTTATGTTATAGGACTCGGCAAACTCCTTTACTTGTCCCGCCATAAATGAGGTACCTTGATCCGTAGTCAAAGTTTGAGGAATGCCGAACCTATGTATAATGTGCTCGGTTATAAATCAAATTACCTCCACATATGTCATATTCTTGAGAGGTACTGCCTCGGACCACTTGGTGAAATAATCAGTTACCACCAACACGAACCGATGCCCCTTAGAGGAAGAAGGATGAATTTGTCCAATGAAGTCTAGTCCCCAACCTCTGAATGGCCACGGCTTGATAATATGATGTAACATGGCAGCAGGAGCGAGTTGAATGTCACCAAACTTCTGGCAGGCTTCACACCCCCTGTAATACCTGAAGTAATCATTGATCATAGTCGGCCAATAGAACCCAGCACGCCGCAATAACCATTTCATCTTGTATGCCGACTGATGGGTACCGCAAATGCCTTCATGTACCTCTCCCATTGCAACTCTTGCTTGGTCCTCATCCAAGCATTTCAAAAGAACTCCGTCGACCGTCCGGCGATAAAGCTCATCATCGATCAAAATGTATTTGAAAGCCATCCGCCGAACAACTCGGTCCGCCTTCTTACTCGGATCCTGCAAGTAATCGATGATCGACTTCCTCCAGTCTTCTTTATTATCCGCACTTGGTTTTTCACTGGCAACTGAGTTGGCGAGTCCCAACTCGGACTTTCCTATCAAGTCGGGCCCAGGCATCGGCTCTTGAGAAATATGAAAGATACCACGACTAACATGGTAGCCGGATGCTTTTTGCGCCAACTCATTTGCAACCCAATGTTCTTGTCTGGGTATATGAGTAATGCTAAAATAATCCAAGGTAGAAATTATATCTAAACATTTATCAAGATAAATATTAAGTGATTCATCAAGACATTGATAAACCTTAGATACTTGTTGGACTACTAATAACGAATCACCGAAGGCCTCAATATGTGTAGCACCTATGGCAATTAAAAGCTCTAAGCCGAATAGCAATGCTTCGTACTCGGCTTGGTTATTTGTGCAAAAATATTCTAAGCGGCATGAGGCTTCGCGAGTAGCACCATATGGAGATATGTAAACAACACCGACTCCTTGGCCATTGCTACAAACTGAACCATCAAAGTATAAATTCCATGGCACTAAAGAGACAAAATTAATGTCAATGCTATGCTTGTCGTCGACCCGATGTTCCGTAATAAAATTAGCAACGATTTGGCCTCTCATAGACTTCAAGGGTTCATAAGCCAAATCGTACTCGATCAGAGCATAAGCCCACTTGCCAACTCTACCGCTAAGAATCGGTCTATGTAACATGTACTTGATGACATCGGTTTGACAAGCTACAGTGCAAGCACTAGACAGCAAGTAGTGTCTCGACTTCGTGCAAGCGTAATATAGGCATAAGCATAATTTCTCAACGAAAGAGTACCTTGTCTCGGCATCGAGTAGCCATCGACTCAAGTAGGTGATAGCATGTTCTTTTCCTTCAGCTTCTTGGGTTAACACGGCTCCGATGACGCCTTCCTCTGCTGCGATGTAAAGTCGGAAGGGTTCCCCATGCCTAGGCGCCTTCAATACTGGAGGGGTAGACAAATAGCCCTTGATCAACTCGAACGCCTCTTGCTGCTTTGCCCCCCAAGTAAAATCAACGTCATTCTTCAACCGAAGGATAGGGGTGAACGCGTTGACCTTTCCCGACAAGTTGGCTATGAATCTCCTTAGATAATTGACTTTGCCAAGGAATCGTTGCATGTCCCTTTTGCATGTCGGAGCTTGTACCTTCTGAATTGCCTCTATCTTCTTAGGGTCAATCTCTATGCCATGCTGATGTATGATGAAGCCTAAGAACTTCCCAGCCGATACGCCAAAGGCACACTTCAAAGGATTCATCTTCAAGCCATACCTCTTCATCTTCTCGAAAGCTAAGCGCAAGTCGGCCAGATGAGATTCAAAGGCGTCCGACTTGATGACAATGTCATCAATATAGACTTCTAATATGACGCCGAGTAGATCATGGAAGATTAAATTCATAGCTCTTTGATATGTGTCCCCGGCGTTTTTCAACCCGAAGGTCATCACTATCCACTCGAATAAGCCAAGGAACCCGAGGCAACGGAAGGACGTTTTGGACATGTCCTCTTCGGCCATGAAGATTTGATTGTACCCCGCGTTACTGTTGAGAAAGCTGATGACCTCGTGTCCAGAAGCATTATTAATAAGCATATCGGCTATAGGCATAGGGTACTCATCTTTGGATGAGGCTCTGTTCAAGTCTCTGAAGTCGATGCACACCCTCAACTTGCCAGACCCTTTCTTTTCTACGGGCACAATGTTAGAAATCCAGTCGGCATACCTGCAAGGCCTAATAAAATTAGCTTTAAGCAGTCGACCGATCTCTTCTTTGATCCTGTCATACATCTCGGGATTGAATCTTCTGGCCGGTTGTTTGAAAGGTCTGAAACCGGCCTTGATAGGCAACTGATGCTCTACTAGTTCTTGGCTCAACCCGGGCATCTCATGGTATTCCCATGCGAAGCAGCAAACATATTCTTTCAGCAAGCCGACTAGCTTAAGTTTGTGGTCGGCTTCTAAATTCTTGTTTACAAATGTTGGCCTAGAACTCGATCCGTCCCCTATGTCTACTTCCTCTAATGGATCAGCCGACGTGAAACCTTGTCCCAACTTATCCATATCATCTAACTCTTCTATGGACTCGTGCATATCGTTCTTATTGGACCGATACTCCGCGAGTCGCTTTTGTAACCAATCCGAGTTGGGATCCATCTAATTACTTTATATCTTGGAGCCGATTGCCATCAACCAGCTTTGAAGGTGTGGATACTTGGCTATTTCCTGTAGCACTAGGGAAGCCGGCTCCCGATGAGCCACCGGGTTGTTGCCGACTTGCCAGCGCATCGGCCAAGGCAATGAAAGCCGAGTTGCCCTGAAGTCGGTCGCTGCCGACTGGCTTTAAGGACACGGGTACGAACCCGCTCCTTGTGGCACTAAGGAAGTCGAACCTGGAGAGGTCACGCCCTATCAGACATGTCACGTTGGGGTGCTGCCAATCCACCAATGCATCGGCTAAGGCGACACAAGCCGAGTTGTCTGTGTGAATGACTTCGACTGCTTCATCAATCCACTGTATCAAGCATTCGTGCATCGTGGATGGCACGCATTGGATGGCGTGAACCCAATCGCGGCCCAGTATGACATTGTAATTTTCTTGCACCTCAGCGACGAAGAACGCTGTGGCCAAAGTCTTGCTCCCGATGGTGAGTTCTACGTACATCATGCCTTTGGCTTCTGTTTTTTCTTTGCCTTCAAACCCGTTGAGCACCATATTGGTCTTCATCAACTCATCATCATGCAGACCTAACTTCTTGAAGACCGAGTATGGCATAAGATTTACTACGGCACCGCCATCTACGAGCATCCTAGCCACCGGCGATCCGTTGATGTGACCCTTGACATATAACGGTTTCAAGTGCCTCACCGGTTCTGTCGGCTTCTCGAAGACAGCATTCTTGGGGCCGAAGTCGAACTGGGCTACCTCCCCGTTTTCATCTACAGCATGGAACTCGGCAGGTAAGTAATATACCATATTTATGTCCATACCTCCATGAATTGGCATAGACTCGTAGTCCACCATTTCTTCTTCGTTGTCTTCCGTGGTGGCTATCAACTTCGGGGAGCTTTCAAGTAGGGGGAATGTGTCTTCGGGAGTTGTTATGTCCTCTACTAGCTTAGGCTTCCACACCTGCTTCACGGGTACCATGGGCCGAATCTCGTTAAAAGATTCATCCCTCAGCCTCTCGGCTTCTCGCTCAGCCTTCTCCTGATTTCTCATACGCTGCAGCCTCCTTTTCTTGGTTTTAGTCAACCCGGGAGGGCACCATGTAGGCTGAGTGTACTTGGGATCTCTAGGCCTGCTCTTGCTCGTACCAGCTTCATGATCATTGGCCATGGCCCCCTGCTGAACAGTGATTATATTATCATTAGAATTGACCAGATTGCCGATAGTAATCGGTCCTTTGCCGAGTTCGTTGATCTCTATTTTTTGCCCGCCGTCCGTTGGAGCATCAGTACTCGGCGATTTAGCACGCCACACCTTTCTGGCTGATTGGCCCAGAGAAGTTGGTGATGACCGACTAGTATCGCCAACTAGTCGGCCCCGAGTAGGACGGTTGAACTTTTGTGTCAGCCGACTAGTATCGCCACCTAGTCGGCCCCGAGCAGGATGAGTGAGCCTCTCGTGTATGGGCCTTCTCAATGCCATCCATCCTGGATGAAAGGCGTAAGGAATCATTGGGTGCTGCCCCCACCTTCCGTTGAAGTCGTTCATGTAAGGCATGAACGGAGGTGGTACCATCCATGGAGTCGGCATCCATGGCCCATGTGGTCCGGCTTGATGCTAAAATCCTGGTCTTAGGGGTGATCTTGGGCGCTTTAAGCGTGATGGCCGGTTAGGGGTAGTACCAGCCGCTTGATTAGCATATTTGGAAAGCAATATATCGAAAGTCGGCTTCACTCATTTATATTATACTTCAGCTTCGTTTGTCTTCCACTTGCCGACTTCCGGACTCTTGGGTTTGATGAATTTGGTCCGGGTACTCTCTGGTGTCTGTGATTGCCCCCCGAGTACACTGGCATGGGTGTCCTCTTGTACTTGGGATTGCCCCCGAGGGCATGATTTCTAATAGTGATTTTCAACGTCTCTTTGCCATCGGGTTGTTTCTTGAGTATGACTTCTCTTCCCGGGACCTTGTCGACTCCCTTCTTCCTGGGTTCACCAATGACCACATTATCTTTGTTAGCTGATTCGGCTATGTCGGGCCGAATTAACACCTTCTTCCCTTCCAAGCCCATAACGTTCATTGGGAAGGGCTGTTTGTCGACTTGCATTTTGGCAAAATTCAATCGTCCATCATTAATAGCCGATTGTATCTGTCGCCGAAAAACATTACAGTCATTAGTCGCATGAGAGAAAGAGTTGTGATACTTGCAATAAGCTCGCCATTTTAGCTCTTCAAATGGCGGTAAGGAATGAGATATTCTAATGACCCTGTCTTGCAGCAAAGAATCAAATATCTTATCACACTTGGCTGTATCAAAGGTAAATTTTATCTCTTCTTCACGATTCTTGTGAGTCTGCTTGAGAGCATCACAAGTATAAGGCTTGGCTTTGGAGGACCAAACGAACTCAGTAGTATAAACATTACCTTCATCGCCCGAACTATTACTATCATTTTCAACCATGTGTATTTTAGGACGATCGGGTTTGGACCTATGGACCTCTTTGAACTCTATACTCCAGCTTTCTTGAGCCAAAGCTTTTTGCAAAACTTGGTTGACACTCAAGAGTTCATAACCTTCTATTCGCTCTCTAATGTGAGTTCTTAAGCCGGCAAGCACCAAGTCGGCTAAGTCTCTTTTGGTTATCACCAAGCTATAACATCGGTTTTTTACGTCCCTAAATCTTTTGACATAATCGGTGATCGATTCGTCATGTTTCTGTCTAACCGATGTAAGATGTGACAACTTGAGCTCATTGTCACCACTATAAAAATGATCATGGAATTTCTGTTCTAATTGTGACCATAAAAGTATAGAGCCAGGTGGTAAAGCAGAAAACCATGAGAATGCGGTGCTAGTTAAAGATAAAGGAAATAGATGTACCTTCAACTCGTTTATGGAGTTCGCTTCACCCAACTGTGCTAGGTACTGACTGACATGCTCCCAGGTAGTCTTCGTTCCCTCACCGCTAAACTTAGCGAAGTCAGGAACCTTGTAACTCGGAGGGTATATGATTGCATCAAAGTAGTCGGGATATGATTTTTGGTACAGCCGACTTCTAAACTTCGGCTCGAGTCCGAAGGATTCTGAGAACATCTTTCTGACATCCTCCTTGAGCTTGGCTAGAATTTTTTCCGAGGCAGACGAAGTCGGTGAGGGAGCAACATGATGGCTGGTCATGGGTGCGACTTGTGACACATTCGCCGAGTTGTGACTCGGCATTGGCCTAATCATGCTCGTGTTTATGGGTGGTGCAATCAGGCTCTGGTTTGGCGCTGCCGCCGAACTGGGTATACTCACGATCGGACTAGGGCTTGTGGGTAGGGCCACGAGTTGGCTGGTTTGGGTAGGACGTGAATTCAACGGCACGTGAAGCGCCGATGAATCTACTACCGAAGTCAGATCAGGGTTTACCATACCTGCAGCCGTGCCAGTGTTACCACTAGATGATGGACACGTATTACTCTTAGCTTTCGAGTTCTCCATGAACGAGTTATAAACAAGGATATTGCTTTCCGAAATATAACTCTGTATTTCAGCTATCTGCTCTGGAGAGAACATGCTACTTACCGGGGTCTGAGCCTTCTTGCCGTGCAAAGGAGGGAGCTTGATTTCTCCAACTGGAGTAATGTTTCCTTGACGATCCTTCTTGAAATTCGTGAGGAATGTCTGCAGATCCTCCTCCTCCCGCTTCTTCTTGTACGCTTCAAAAGCTTGGCGATGTTCCTCTGATAGCTCATCGTAGCCCGGCTTGATGATGTTATCGGTGCTGATCTCGCCAAGTTGTGGAGTCTGGTTGTTAGACATGATGATTTCTTCCCCAGCGGAGTCGCCAAAAGTGTGTTCGCACACGAACACGTCACCGTGTACCCCCGACGCCGAGCGTGATGCGCAGGACACGGAGCCGGGGGAGACTCGCCGGGAGCGCGATACGCAAGACACGCCGGTGAGTGCTTTTGGGAACCCGAAACCCCACACCCCCGGGAGGGACCCCGTCAAGGAGTACGGCGGCTATGGGCTGCTCTAAGTCGGCCTGACCGCCCTTAGAGCTTCGAGGTTCACTGCCGTTGAACACGAAGAACAGCGAAGAACGAAAAGCATAAAACAAGGATGAGAAGAAAAATAGTAGATGAAAAGATAGTAGATTGATTGTTTCGATTGTGTGTTGTTTTCAATCGGCCATATACCCTTCATATTTATAGGGTACGCCCGGTCTTAGGGCTGGAATACAACTCTGTGTCGTACATGATACAACTTTCCATATGAACAAAGATTGCTTCCCTAATCTGGTAATCTTGCCTGCCATAATCAAGAATCCATCTCGCACACAAGATGTCTCTCCTAATCTGATCAACTTAACCACCGTGATCTGGACTCTGCCTTGTATACGAGATATCCTTCCATATCAACTGGGAGTCTTTCCAAATCTCGTACTTTCCTTTAAACGTCGTGATCAACTACTTTTCCGTATGTCCCAAGTTAGGGTTCCTGGCACCAGAAAAGACTTCATGACAAACAACTTGGTGCCTTGGCCCCTCTGCGAGATAACTTGGGAATATCACAACTCGGACGAGCCGCCACCGCTGGAACTCGGTCGTGCTATTCAGAACCCGCCTTGGACCTACTCGGGACCACGAACGCTTGGGTACACGAGTACGCAGAGACACGAGTGCTCGGGAACACAAGTACTCGGGGCACAAGTGCTCGGGAACACCCGTACTCGGGGATGCGAGTACTCGGAAGCTGCAGATCACTCGGGCACACCGCTCAGGAATGCAAGTACTCGGGAACCCAGGAACTCGAGTACTTGGGAATGAGTACTCGGGGATACGAGAACTCGAGATCCAGTACTTGGATTTTGCCACTGCTTGGTACTCGGGAGCGCTGTTCGGGATCTTCTGCTTGGGGACGCTGCAAACCACTTGGCACGGGCCATGATTTGATAACGTTGTAAATCTTACTCAATGCACTTGGGCCCTTTGGGGGTACTGCCAAATTTGGTCGTCAACAAGGGCATTGTTCACTTCTTGGAACAATTTGATTCTGGTAATGACTGAGGGAAGTCCATGTAGCTTGATAATATTGTCCATACAAATCTCAACAACTTTCTGATCGGTGTAGAAATAGCAGAGCTAAGAACTGGCCATATTTGGTCAATCAATCCGCCAGAATCAAATATTTGCTCTTGGCTTTAGGGAGATCTTCTACAATGTCTTAAGATCTAGGACCAAGCCATATCTTGCATGGTGAGAGCTAGGTTCTAAAATGCAAACAAACCATTCAGTCATATGCCTCCATGTTTCTTGAGGCGAGGCCAATAAAATAATATCTTCTCATTCTTTTGATATGTTGCTTGAATTATAAGAGGCCCATGACCCAAGTGTATAAATGTTGTGTTTGTGTCAAATATTATGTACGAGTAGGGTTATTGTTGAACTTGGAGTTGTAATTAGTGGTATAAAGTAGAGTTAGAGTCGGACCTTTGTAACCAGGGCCATATAAAGGAGGCACCACTGTTGTAACCTGCACGATGATGACTTGTATCAGCAGCGCTCACGCAGGAGGTGGTCTGACCAGCCAGGAGGGATAGTCAGATTGGCTACGCAGGTAGTCAGACGCGCCACGCCGGGGCTGAGGCTAGTCTTTTAGGGGGAGAGGGCCCAAGACCTTTTATAAGTTTGTGTTGCTTTGTGGTTGGGCCTGGGGCTCAATGGGGGCTAGAAATGCTGGTTTAGAGGGCCTAGGATTGTACAACAAGTGGTATTAAAGCCCAAGTGCTTAGAAAAAATCTCGGGGACCTCACGGTTGTCGGTAATATTGAAGAGTCAGTTTATGTCCAACATTACTACAGAAATGGTCAATTGTGATGGGCAAAAATTTTCAGTAGTGACATGTAAACTCCTAGTGACTAGGCTACCACCAAAGCTGACTGTAGCCATTAGTGACGTGCACACTCGTCATTAGTATTACTACTATTAGTGATGGGTGAAGGCCATTAGTAGTATTCATGTAGTTGTGACGGGTGGAGCCCGTCACAATAATGTCAGTGGTGACGGCTAGGTCCTTGTTACCCGTCACTATAGACTCTGTCGGCAGTGACAATATTCCACTTGTACAGAACCCCTTATTAGTGGCGTGCCAAAATCCTTATTAGTGGCAAAATCCTTATTAATGACCTTTGCTAAAAATGACACAAATCGAGTGTGCCAGAAATTTGACAAAACGTTGACGAATCAACATTTTGTCAAAACATTGGCAACTCATATATATTCCCTGAAAAAAACACATGGAGCAACTACAATGAGTTGTTGCCTCGGCTCGATGACCGGTATCACAAGCAATAACAAAGTCGATGGCCGAACACAAATTTTCATCATCTCACATGCTTGTCCACAACAATATACATTTCATTTCATTCAAATAGACGACGATGCCCCCAAAGTTAATTCTCACCTAGGGACGAAGAGAGGACCGAGACGTCGATCGAGCTAGTGAGGCCGGCTATATATGTATGGTGGTGGTGGTGGTGGAAGGAGAGGAGATAAGAATGGAGCGGGAGAGAGAGGATTTGGGGGAGAGCTAGCTAAGCATCAATGGAGGAGAGAGAGATAGTTAATTTAATTCATGGGAGAGGGTGGAGGGAGAGAGAGTAGATCTAGCTAGTTAATTAGGGCTTAATTATTAATTAGCTAGATCTATCTAGGGCTAATTAGGCAGATAAAAAAATGTGCAAGGTGTTGGAGGAGAGAACAAGGGAAGAGGAGGAAGAAGGGAGAAGAAGTGGTGAGGAGGAAGAAGGAGAGAGGGGGGCTCTCACGTGTATGCACAGCTCAATTATTGGTCATAATTACTAGTGGCGTGTGTGCTAGAGGGGCACGCCACTAGTAAGCTAGATACTAGTGGCGTGTGCTCTCGAGACCACGCCACTAGTAATTTCTCCCGGGCCATGGCTGGGCCCCACTTACTAGTGGCGTGTGTACTAGAGAGGCACGCCACTAGTAATCCAGGTACTAGTGGCGTGTCATGTTGAGACCACGCCACTAGTAAGTTCTCCCGGGCCAAGGTTGGGCCCCACTTACTAGTGGCGTGTGGGCGAGAGGAGCACGCCACTAGTAAGCCAGGTACTAGTGGCGGGCGCTATCCAGACCACGCCACTAGTAAGTTCTCCCGGGCCACGGCTGGGCCCCGCTTACTAGTGGCGTGTGGGCTGGCGGAGCACGCCACTAGTAAGCATGCTCTATGCAGACCACGCCACTAGTAAGTTCTCCCGGGCCACAGCTGGGCCCCACTTACTAGTGGCGTGTGGGATAGAGGAGCACGCCACTAGTACTTTGTTATTAGTTGCGTTCGTCCCTGGTGACATGCCACTGATAATCTGAGCAGATACCAGTGGCGTTGCTTTTTGGTGGAACGCCACTAATAAGCTTTCATCTATAATGGGGTTCTGCACTAGTGTTCGTATCAGCAGTGACGATTTCTGTGCTTTACCCATCACTGCTAACTTCATCCACCTGGTTCATTTTTCCCCGTTTCCTCTCCACCCCCACCTGAGACAGAAATGATAGCATATATATGTAATCCCCAACCTTAACGATTAAGCATTCATGCATACATGGCATCACCCCGCACTACCCCATTTAAACTCGAAAAGGGTATAACGGTAATTTATAGAATATGTAATATCTCACCCTCGGTGGAAATTCGTACAAACACCAATCAATTTATTTGAAGTATTCGAATTAACAAAATCGTCGTTAAGGGTGGTGGAAGTCATCGAACCTTCGGTGAATCCTCGTCCCTAACCCCAAACCCTATCGGTGCCAAAATTAGGGTTTCGACGACAGAGTAGTTTTCCAGTGGATGCAATCCTCCCCAAGTTGCACAAATAATTCCTAAAGTAGCAACCCTAGCCCCTGACCAATTTCTAGAAACTTTGGACATGCCTAGGGCTCGATCATAAAGCAAATCCGAATTGAAACCCTAAATTGAATTTGAATGGGAACCTAAGTCAATCAGTCCCAAATTGGCCCAAACTCCTACAGTAGCTCAGGAATAATATTGTGAACCTCCTGTAAAATTTCATAAAATTTGGAGCAAGATTCGCACATAAAATGACAAGAGGGGTAGCACTGGTTTCAGAAAATCAAAAATAAAAACATACACCCTAATCTACTCAGGCTGGCGGCCTACTCGGCCGACCCAGTCGGCCGGCCCACTCCCCTCCTGCGCGCGCGCCCGCGCCCTCTCCCTCACTGCCGCCTGGGCCCTCCTGTCATACCCCGCCGCAGCGCCCCCTCTCTCCTCCGCACTTCGGGGCCCACCGGTCAGGACGCTTCGGCCACGTCTCCGACGCCCGTACGCCGGCGTGGGCGGTGCCCCGCGCCCGGCGCCTCCTGTCCGAGCCCCGCCGCCCTTTAAAACGGGCGCTCCGACAGCCCTTCTTCCCCGTGTGCTTCTCCCCGAAAACCTAACCCTATTCCCCTTCATTCTCACCGAGTTCCTCCAACCACCGCCTCCTTCCCGAGCTCCGGCGTCTGCTCCGACGAGCAATTGCCGTCGGTAGGGTGTCCCCCGAGCACATCCGACCACTCCCTGAGCTCCCTCTCCTCTCTGGCTAACCCCCTGCTCCTCCATTTCGTAGATCCGCCCCGGGGAGCTCCTCGTCGCCTCGGTCTTCTCCGCCTCCTTCCCCAGCGCCGACCACAGCTCCGGTGAGCTCTCGCCTCGGCTCCAGAGGCCCCCGCGTCCCATCTTCTAGCTCCAGAGGACCCACTCCTCTCCCTTAACCTCCCCATTCCCTTTTCCTTGCAGATCCCGACCTCCAGCAACCTCCCCGACGAAGCTCCGGTCGCCGCCGCCTCTGCCACCGTCGCCGGCCACCCTCCCGACATCCTCCGTCCTCCCCGAGCACCAAAACCACCTCAGGGTGAGCTTCCCGAGCCCAAGCGTCCTCCCCCGAGTAGATCCGGGCCCTCTAGCTCTCTGGAGCTTAGCTCCGGCGAGCCTCCGACGAGGGCGCCGCCATCTGACCCTCGGCGCCGGCCGGTCCCGAGAAGAAGAGAGAGAAAGAGTGAGGTCCCAGGCCGTGTGGCGTGCTCGGATTGGTTCCCCGACCACCCGAGTCGCTGACAGAGGGGTCCCGCGCGCCGCTGACGTGGATTAAGGGTGGGAGAGCTCGGGTTGCATCTCGGGTGCGCGTAAGAATTGAGAAAGGAGCGGGGTAGAGTTCGGGTACAGATAGCATTTAGGTTTTCGAAAGTTTACGGCAGAAATTGTATAGAACTTCCAATATTCATAACTTTTTAACCGTAAAGCCAAATTTGAAGATTTTTATATATTTGGAAACCTCATGAAAAACTCTACAAGATGGCTGAAACAAAATTTAAGTTTGGGTACATGCACAGTATATTATCTGGGGTAGAAGATTAGTTAGTATCGAGGATCCGTAAACCCTAGTTTCATCATCATAACTCCGATCTCCACAAATTATACCTTTCTGGAATCCTTGTGAGATATACTACGATATGTAACCACTGAAATCCCAGTAAGAATACATGCATGATAGGTCTTAGGTATTAGCTCCTTTATTCGTCGAACCCCGTAAACCCTAACTCAACAAGTGCATAACTAATTGATCGTAACTTCGATTTCAGTTGCGCTAGTCAATTAGTTCAGAATATTAAACAATTATTAACATGCATGTTCATTGCCACTTCACCATAAGTGATTACCTCTAAAACCCTAATTCGTAATCTCATGAATCTGAGCATGCATATAGCTTAGGACAACCAATCAACCCTAATGTCGATATATTGTTAAACAATACCATCCTTGCATTCACACTCATGCATACATGCTGGATTCATTGATTGCATTGTTGCTTATCTGCGATATTCCATTTGCTTGCACTAGAATACGACGAAGGAGACCTCCAGGCTCACGAGCAGACGCAAGAACAGGAACAAACCGAATCAGGCAAGCAGAGCTTGTTGCATCTTTACCTTCCGTACTCTTGTGTATGCCCTTGTTATATGTGCTATGTGTATGAATGTTTTATCTGAGAATTGTCGCAAGTTGCGTACACTAGCATGTGTAGGATGTGTCTTACGTCGAGAACATCTAATGGCTCTTCAACTAAATGGTTAAGTGAGTTGTGAGAGCCGAGGGCGTGCACAATGGGTACGGTTGGTGTTCATCGTAGTTTGATGGCGACGCGGGAGTAAGTAGAGATTTAGTCGCCACACCAACCCTATCTTCAGCGTGTCACCATCCCTTATCACACGTGGACGCTAGCGAGAACCAACACTGAGGATAGTTGGGGGTAGGCATGCACTTTGGAGGCTCGCTACCTCCAAACTGTTATGCACTCACTATGCCTGCAGAGGTTGAGTTGTCGGTAGCGGTTCGAGAGATTAAAATGAACTTGTTGAGGATTGGATCAATTTGGATTGGATTTAGGGGCTGCTCTAATCGAATTGGATGAGGTTTAATGGATTGGTTTGGGATTGGACTCAGGGGTTGCCCCAATGGATTTGGATTTGATGTCTTGATCTTGTGGTAGCGTGATTGTGGTATGATTGTGCCCTGAGTCAGTCTGTCATTTGGTATGTCTTTACTTCACCTTATTACTGTTATGTTCTTAAGTTGTATATTGTTACTCTGAGAAGCATTCATGTTTAATTGTGTTGTACTAGTATGAGTAGGACATTTAATCAAGCACGAATAAGTCTTGCGAGTACGTTTGTACTCACCTAGGATAATCCTAGAGCTTGCAGGTGAGCCGGTGGTCGATGATTATTTTGACGAAGCTTGAACTCGGGTTTCCTCGGTTGTGTTCGATTGTGGGATAGTTGGTGTTTTGTTCAGCGGCCCCTATGTCGCTGTGGGTCTAATCATTTTGCTTCCGCTGTTGTTAAATTTCTCCGTACTCGGATATGCTTTCGGATTTACCGCCTGATGTAATATATCGTTCCCTCGGGGACTGTTATTAGTGATTTCGTAATGTAGTGCTTTGTGATGATATCCGAGTTGTTAATCCAGGCTGCCCTTACGCAATGCGTGTATGATATGAAGCGTTTTGGGTAGGCCGTGAAGAGTCGAAGCCGTACCTTGTTCTACTAAGTCGAGCAGGTGTTGGTTGAGTGACCCGCTGGCTGAGATGCTGTGCCGGCCAGGCAGGGTGTGGGCGTCCTACCGGGCTTTCGAGCGACCCACTAGCCTCCGGGCTAGGTTAGGGTGTGGGTAGAACTGCCGGGCTCCTCCGACCTTGTTTGTCGTGGTAGGATTCGGGAACGACTCTGACTCCTCACCGGATTACGGAATCGTATGTGGTTTTGGGAAGAGTGGTCGCTTCCGGCCGGCTCGCAGGTGGCGGGTGTCGGATCGCTCTACCTTGGTGTGTACGGCGCAGGTACCGTGCCACCGGGCTGACGAGTCCTTCGGTCCTTGGCGACTTCGCGTTCCCTTAATCATATGCAATTCCGGGTCCGTGACAGCTTGGTATCAGAGCCGAGCTGACCGTAGGAAGCCAATTGCAGGTGGTCGCTAGATAGGGTTTCCGCTGCGCCTCGTCGACAGGCCAGCAAAACTATTTAAAAAAGTAAACCCTATGTTGAAAATTAATAAGTAGACTGCTTTTATTCCTTACCCTCATCGCTCTTAGTTCTGAAATTCTCCTCTATTGCATTTGTTTTCTTTGTGTGGCTAACTTTATCCTCTCTAACTCTAAACTTGTATAGGATGGTGTATAACATTGTGACCGACCCACATCAACTAGGAGGATGGGCTACCCTGTTATGGAGAATGTTGGAATACCTTGGTGTGCCCCAGGAAGACCTCCCTGCCTTCCATGCCAAGACCTACAAAGTTCACGGGAAGACTCATTTTTGGATGGGATGGGTCACAGTGAGAGTTTCGGATCTGGATCAGACCTTTACAGCACCCAGACCAAGTGATGCAGATGCCCGACTGGAAGCCTCAAGAAAAGCAGTTCTCCACCTACGACATCACTTCGATGAGATCTTCCTATTTTCCCCCTTCCGTCTTATTCCCCAGGTTACCGATGGAGGCGCCAGCATTTCGGTACCAGCGCCAAGTGACGACGAAGAAGAAGATGAGACTGAGATGGAGACGGCAAATCACATTGTCTCTACGGAAGTAATGCATGATAGGTTGTATCGGGACTATGGAAAGGCCACTCAAGAGGTGGAACGACTAACAAGAGTTAACCGCAAGCTTCGCTATGAGTTGCGTCGAAGGTACCATGTAGCAAATGAAGATGAGTCCTGCGGCGAGAGCCCCTTTGTTCCAGTACAAGAGCCGACCCCAACTCCACCTGGTGAGGCAACTCAACCTCAGAGTTCCGGAGGCAAGCCACGTAAAAGGATGACCTCCCGACAGTACCTTCGGCTCTTCACTCCAAGGCCCTCACAAGAAGATACCTCCACACCAGCCGCTTCAGTTCCCACCAATGAAGCTGCTGCAAGAGAAGAAGAGGAAGAGGACCCTGAGGAGCGTGTTTGGTACACCACCAGCAACCCGCCAACTGATGAAGAGTAGGCTGAGTGGTCGAAAGATACGATTCGAAGTACCCAGTCGTAGAAGTTAGTCGTCGTAGTGCCGATTGGATTCGAGTGGCAAGTTGTTAAAGACCTTCTTATGGATTGTAAACTGAACCAAACCCTAGGTCCAAGTTATTCTTTTGGGAGGCATGTAATTGGGTACTTGTGGCTGCCATTTTGGTATTTTGTATACGTTTATTTCACCATAAGGGTGATTTAAACCGCAGCCCCATGTATGAACTCCGGCGATTATATTAATGAATTCGAGTGTTAACCCTAACTTTCCTTGCCCTTGTTGGTGCCCTTGTCTTGAGGAAGTATGTCTGAAGTTATGTGCCATGATCCTTGGATGCCTTGTTATACCCTTATGGATAGACCCTTGAGTTTCCAACTTTCTAGCTTCCTTCATCTCATCCGGTGTCTTATGATTTCAGCAGCATGGCTACCGGAACCCGTGGAGCTGCACGTGGGCGCCGTGACCGTGAGGAAGAAGAGGTGCCACCCCCTCCCCAGCAGCCAAGCATTGCAGATCTGCTGATGACCCAGAATAGAATCCTCGAACAGCTGGCGCGTAATCAAGGCGCCGGTGGTGGACAGGCTCGAGGTGGCCTAGCGGAGTTCCAGCGAACGCAGCCGCCCACCTTCAATCGATCCGACGACCCTATGGACGCGGATGACTGGATCTGCACGATTGAAAGAAAACTCCAACTGGCACAGTGCGCCGAAGCAGATAAGGTTAACTTCGCCACCCACTACCTGGAAGGCGCTGCAGCAAACTGGTGGCAGAACTTCTTGGCCATCCAAGCTCCTGGTCATGTAGTCACGTGGGCCGAGTTCCAAACCGGCTTTCGTGCTTCCCATATCCCCAAGGGCGTCATGAATTTAAAGAAGGAAGAGTTCTACAATCTCCGACAGGGCAGAAAGTCAGTGTTAGAGTTCCTCCACGAATTCAACCACCTATCCCGTTATGTGCCGCGAGAAGTCTCCACCGATGAGGACAGGGTGGAGAAATTCAAGCGCAAGCTGAACAATGAATTGCAGGCCAAGCTAGCTATCGCCGATGTGCGGGATTTCCAGCATTTGGTAGATAAGGCCATCGAGATTGAAGCGAAGGAGTCTGTCCTTCAGCAGGACCGTAAGCGAGAGAGAGAGGCGCCGCGGTCTGTTGCTAGCAGCTCCCAAAGGCCGCGGGTATGGCAGCAGCCGCCACCCCGCCCTACAGCACAGTATCCACACAGGCCTCAGGGATATCCGCCGCGCCCCCAACAGCCAGCAGCTCAACCTCACCCTCAAGGAGGACAGCAGCGACCCATGCCTGACCTAAGCAAGGTGCGATGCTACAACTGCGGAAACCTGGGACATTTTGCCAACCGCTGCAGTCTCCCACGCACAGGAAACACCTATGCCCCCAACCTGCAGCAAGGGCAGCCAAGAGGAGGTCAGCAAGCTAAAGGATCAGCTCCAACCAAATCTCAAGCCCCCGGCCGTGGCCGAGTCAACCACATCACGGCGGAGGAAGCACAGGACGCACCCGAAGTGGTGCTGGGTACGCTCTCGGTGAACTCAACTCCTGCTACAGTTCTTTTTGATTCTGGAGCATCCCATTCATTCATATCAAGCAAGTTTGCACATGACAACCATATTCCTTCATCAGTACTGCATTCTCCTCTTATTATTGCCACCCCCGGCTCGGAGATGAAAACCGAGCTGGTTTGTGAGGGTGTTAAAGTAGAAATTGGCGGAGAAACGTTTGTGGCAAACATGGTAGTTTTGGGGGTCCGCAGGGCTAGATGTTATTCTGGGTATGAACTGGTTGGCCCAATACCAAGCCAAGATAGATTGCGCCAAAAGATCAGTATCCCTTACCGCGGACTCCGGCAAAGAAGTGAGATTTGTATCCTCGTCCCCATCCGGGTGCCTTTTCGCTCTGAATAGTGACCAGGACCAAGGCATCGAGCTTGTCCCAGTAGTGTGTGAATACCCAGATGTATTCCCCGAAGAGTTGCCGGGTATGCCCCCTGATCGTGCCGTGGAGTTCGTTATCGAACTTCCACCTGGAACTGCTCCGGTGTCAAGGCGACCTTACCGGATATCCCCGAAGGAATTATTGGAAATGAAGAAGCAGCTCCAGGAGCTTGAGGAAAAGGGTTTTATCCGACCTAGTTCATCGCCGTGGGGTTGTCCAGCCATGTTTGTGAAAAAGAAAGATTCAAGCTTAAGGATGGTCGTGGACTATCGTCCACTGAATGAACTTACGGTGAAGAACAAATGCCCTCTTCCTAGGATTGATGATCTATTCGATCAGTTGACCGGAGCCTGTGTCTTCTCCAAAATCGACCTCAGATTGGGTTACCACCAGATAAAGATCAGATCCGAAGACATTCCCAAGACAGCCTTCACTACCCGATACGGATTATATGAGTACACAGTCATGTCCTTCGGTCTAACCAATGCCCCTTCCACTTTCACACAACTCATGAACGCAGTCTTCATGGAGTATCTGGATCAGTTTGTTGTCGTCTTTATCGACGACATCCTCATCTATTCCAAGTCTGAATCAGAACATGAAGACCATCTGAGAAGGGTGCTCGACAAGCTTCGTGAGCATCGTCTGTATGCCAAGTTCTCCAAGTGCGAGTTTTGGAAACACCAAGTGGAGTTCTTGGGCCATGTGATCTCAGTCGCAGGTGTCGCGGTAGACCCAAGCAAAGTGCAAGCGGTACAAGAGTGGAAACAACCCAAATCGGTTACCCAAATCCGAAGCTTCCTTGGACTAGCGGGATACTACCGTCGGTTCATTGAGGGATTCTCTTCCATAGCCAAGCCGATGACAGAATTGCTGAAGAAAGAAACCAAGTTTATATGGTCTGACAAGTGTGAAAAGAGTTTTCAAGAACTTAAGGAAAGGTTGACCTCAGCCCCAGTGCTTGTTCTCCAGACGTTAATAAGGATTTCGAGGTTTACTGCGATGCTTCCCGAAATGGATTGGGCTGTGTTCTCATGCAAGAAGGCCGCGTGGTGGCTTACGCCTCGCGCCAGTTGAGGCCCCACGAAGCTAATTACCCCACCCATGACCTAGAGTTGGCAGCTGTGGTTCACGCTCTCAAGATATGGCGACATTACCTTATCGGTAATCGTTGCGAAGTTTATTCAGATCATAAGAGCTTGAAGTACCTATTCACCCAACCAGATCTAAACCTTCGCCAAAGAAGATGGCTCGAACTCATTAAGGATTATGATCTGGGTTTGAATTATACCCCTGGCAAAGCTAACGTTGTTGCCGATGCCCTTAGTCGGAAAGCCTACTGCAACAGCACCATGGTCAAGGAACAACAACCACCTCTCCACGAAGAGTTCCAGCGGCTGAACCTGGAAATGGTTGAACAAGGAACCCTCGCCACTCTTGAGGTGAAGCCATCCTTAGAAGATCAGATTAGGGCGGCTCAAGCTCAGAATGCCGGAATGCAGAAGATCAGGGAAAAGATGAAGGCGGGTACCGCAACCTGTTTCACGGAAGATAAGGATGGAGTATTGTGGTTTGGAAAACGACTTGTGGTACCCAAGGATAAGCAACTGAAGGACCTAATCCTTCATGAAGCACACAACTCCCCATTAGCCATCCATCCAGGCAGTACCAAGATGTACCAAGATCTATGTCGCCAATTCTGGTGGACCCGAATGAAGCGGGAGATTGCCCAATATGTTGCTGAGTGTGATGTCTGTCGCCGTGTGAAGGCCGAACACCAGAGACCAGCAGGCCTACTTCAGCCACTCCCTATTCCCGAGTGGAAATGGGAAGAGATTGGTATGGATTTTGTAGTAGGTCTGCCGAGATCCCCGAAGGGCAACAATGCAATATGGGTAATCGTAGACCGTCTATCCAAGGTCGCTCACTTCATCCCTGTGAAGACAACCCACAAGGTAAGTCAGCTAGCAAGATTGTACATCTCTCGAATCGTGTGTCTCCATGGCGTTCCCAAGAGAATCATTTCAGATCGAGGCGCTCAGTTCACCAGCAGATTTTGGAAGTGCTTACACGAGTCTATGGGACCTTCCCTATCCTTCAGTACTGCCTTTCATCCTCAGACCAGTGGTCAGGTTGAGCGGACAAATCAGATTCTGGAGGACATGTTAAGATCGTGTGCGCTCACGCTAGGTTCCAATTGGGAAGATTGCTTGCCGTATGCAGAGTTTGCCTACAACAACAGCTACCAGACTAGTCTCGGTATGGCCCCCTTTGAGGTACTTTATGGAAGAAAATGTAGGACTCCATTGAATTGGTCCGAGACCGGCGAGAGGCAGTTCTTTGGACTTAACCCAATCGAAGAAGCAGAAGACTTAGTCCAACTCATCCGTGAACGTCTTCGTGAAGCTCAATCCAGGCAGAAAAGCTATGCCGATCTTCAGCGACGAGAAGTTACCTTTCAAGTTGGAGACAGTGTGTATCTCAAGGTCACCCCATTCAAAGGTGTCCGCCGCTTTGCAATGAAAGGAAAGCTAGCTCCTCGTTACATTGGACCTTATCGCATCCTAGCCAAAAGAGGAACCGTGGCATACCAGTTGGAATTACCTCCGGAGCTATCTCGGATGCACGATGTCTTCCATGTATCCCAGTTGAAAGCTTGCCATCGAGTTCCTGAGATGAAGACTAATCCTGAAATCAAGGTGCTGCATGAAGACCTCTCTTACCGAGAACATCCGGTGTGCATCCTTGATGAGATGGAACGCAAAACTCGAAGTCGCACTATCAAATTCTTCAAGGTCCAGTGGAGCAACCACACTGAAGATGAAGCCACCTGGGAGCGTGAAGAATGGCTCAAGAGCGAATTCCCAACCTTGTTTGTCGACCGTTAGCGATCTCGGGTCGAGATCTTTTTAAGGGGGGTAGGTTTTGTAATCCCCAACCTTAACGATTAAGCATTCATGCATACATGGCATCACCCCGCACTACCCCATTTAAACTCGAAAAGGGTATAACGGTAATTTATAGAATATGTTAATATCTCACCCTCGGTGGAAATTCGTACAAACACCAATCAATTTATTTGAAGTATTCGAATTAACAAAATCGTCGTTAAGGGTGGTGGAAGTCATCGAACCTTCGGTGAATCCTCGTCCCTAACCCCAAACCCTATCGGTGCCAAAATTAGGGTTTCGACGACAGAGTAGTTTCCAGTGGATGCAATCCTCCCCAAGTTGCACAAATAATTCCTAAAGTAGCAACCCTAGCCCCTGACCAATTTCTAGAAACTTTGGACATGCCTAGGGCTCGATCATAAAGCAAATCCGAATTGAAACCCTAAATTGAATTTGAATGGGAACCTAAGTCAAATCAGTCCCAAATTGGCCCAAACTCCTACAGTATCTCAGGAATAATATTGTGAACCTCCTGTAAAAATTTCATAAAATTTGGAGCAAGATTCGCACATAAAATGACAAGAGGGGTAGCACTGGTTTCAGAAAATCAAAAATAAAAACATAAACCCTAATCTACTCAGGCTGGCGGCCTACTCGGCCGGCCCAGTCGGCCGGCCCACTCCCCTCCTGCGCGCGCGCCCGCGCCCTCTCCCTCACTGCCGCCTGGGCCCTCCTGTCATACCCCGCCGCAGCGCCCCCTCTCTCCTCCGCACTTCGGGGCCCACCGGTCAGGACGCTTCGGCCACGTCTCCGACGCCCGTACGCCGGCGTGGGCGGTGCCCCGCGCCCGGCGCCTCCTGTCCGAGCCCCGCCACCCTTTAAAACGGGCGCTCCGACAGCCCTTCTTCCCCGTGTGCTTCTCCCCGAAAACCTAACCCTATTCCCCTTCATTCTCACCGAGTTCCTCCAACCACCGCCTCCTTCCCGAGCTCCGGCGTCTGCTCCGACGAGCAATTGCCGTCGGTAGGGTGTCCCCCGAGCACATCCGACCACTCCCTGAGCTCCCTCTCCTCTCTGGCTAACCCCCTGCTCCTCCATTTCGTAGATCCGCCCCGGGGAGCTCCTCGTCGCCTCGGTCTTCTCCGCCTCCTTCCCCAGCGCCGACCACAGCTCCGGTGAGCTCTCGCCTCGGCTCCAGAGGCCCCCGCGTCCCATCTTCTAGCTCCAGAGGACCCACTCCTCTCCCTTAACCTCCCCATTCCCTTTTCCTTGCAGATCCCGACCTCCAGCAACCTCCCCGACGAAGCTCCGGTCGCCGCCGCCTCTGCCACCGTCGCCGGCCACCCTCCCGACATCCTCCGTCCTCCCCGAGCACCAAAACCACCTCAGGGTGAGCTTCCCGAGCCCAAGCGTCCTCCCCCGAGTAGATCCGGGCCCTCTAGCTCTCTGGAGCTTAGCTCCGGCGAGCCTCCGACGAGGGCGCCGCCATCTGACCCTCGGCGCCGGCCGGTCCCGAGAAGAAGAGAGAGAGAGAGTGAGGTCCCAGGCCGCGTGGCGTGCTCGGATTGGTTCCCCGACCACCCGAGTCGCTGACAGAGGGGTCCCGCGCGCCGCTGACGTGGATTAAGGGTGGGAGAGCTCGGGTTGCATCTCGGGTGCGCGTAAGAATTGAGAAAGGAGCGGGGTAGAGTTCGGGTACAGATAGCATTTAGGTTTTCGAAAGTTTAGGGCAGAAATTGTATAGAACTTCCAATATTCATAACTTTTTAACCGTAAAGCCAAATTTGAAGATTTTTATATATTTGGAAACCTCATGAAAAACTCTACAAGATGGCTGAAACAAAAATTAAGTTTGGGTACATGCACAGTATATTATCTGGGGTAGAAGATTAGTTAGTATCGAGGATCCGTAAACCCTAGTTTCATCATCATAACTCCGATCTCCACAAATTATACCTTTCTGGAATCCTTGTGAGATATACTACAATATGTAACCACTGAAATCCCAGTAAGAATACATGCATGATAGGTCTTAGGTATTAGCTCCTTTATTCGTCGAACCCCGTAAACCCTAACTCAACAAGTGCATAACTAATTGATCGTAACTTCGATTTCAGTTGCGCTAGTCAATTAGTTCAGAATATTAAACAATTATTAACATGCATGTTCATTGCCACTTCACCATAAGTGATTACCTCTAAAACCCTAATTTGTAATCTCATGAATCTGAGCATGCATATAGCTTAGGACAACCAATCAACCCTAATGTCGATATATTGTTAAACAATACCATCCTTGCATTCACACTCATGCATACATGCTGGATTCATTGATTGCATTGTTGCTTATCTGCGATATTCCATTTGCTTGCACTAGAATACGACGAAGGAGACCTCCAGGCTCACGAGCAGACGCAAGAACAGGAACAAACCGAATCAGGCAAGCAGAGCTTGTTGCATCTTTACCTTCCGTACTCTTGTGTATGCCCTTGTTATATGTGCTATGTGTATGAATGTTTTATCTGAGAATTGTCGCAAGTTGCGTACACTAGCATGTGTAGGATGTGTCTTACGTCGAGAACATCTAATGGCTCTTCAACTAAATGGTTAAGTGAGTTGTGAGAGCCGAGGGCGTGCACAATGGGTACGGTTGGTGTTCATCGTAGTTTGATGGCGACGCGGGAGTAAGTAGAGATTTAGTCGCCACACCAACCCTATCTTCAGCGTGTCACCATCCCTTATCACACGTGGACGCTAGCGAGAACCAACACTGAGGATAGTTGGGGGTAGGCATGCACTTTGGAGGCTCGCTACCTCCAAACTGTTATGCACTCACTATGCCTGCAGAGGTTGAGTTGTCGGTAGCGGTTCGAGAGATTAAAATGAACTTGTTGAGGATTGGATCAATTTGGATTGGATTTAGGGGCTGCTCTAATCGAATTGGATGAGGTTTAATGGATTGGTTTGGGATTGGACTCAGGGGTTGCCCCAATGGATTTGGATTTGATGTCTTGATCTTGTGGTAGCGTGATTGTGGTATGATTGTGCCCTGAGTCAGTCTGTCATTTGGTATGTCTTTACTTCACCTTATTACTGTTATGTTCTTAAGTTGTATATTGTTACTCTGAGAAGCATTCATGTTTAATTGTGTTGTACTAGTATGAGTAGGACATTTAATCAAGCACGAATAAGTCTTGCGAGTACGTTTGTACTCACCTAGGATAATCCTAGAGCTTGCAGGTGAGCCGGTGGTCGATGATTATTTTGACGAAGCTTGAACTCGGGTTTCCTCGGTTGTGTTCGATTGTGGGATAGTTGGTGTTTTGTTCAGCGGCCCCTATGTCGCTGTGGGTCTAATCATTTTGCTTCCGCTGTTGTTAAATTTCTCCGTACTCGGATATGCTTTCGGATTTACCGCCTGATGTAATATATCGTTCCCTCGGGGACTGTTATTAGTGATTTCGTAATGTAGTGCTTTGTGATGATATCCGAGTTGTTAATCCAGGCTGCCCTTACGCAATGCGTGTATGATATGAAGCGTTTTGGGTAGGCCGTGAAGAGTCGAAGCCGTACCTTGTTCTACTAAGTCGAGCAGGTGTTGGTTGAGTGACCCGCTGGCTGAGATGCTGTGCCGGCCAGGCAGGGTGTGGGCGTCCTACCGGGCTTTCGAGCGACCCACTAGCCTCCGGGCTAGGTTAGGGTGTGGGTAGAACTGCCGGGCTCCTCCGACCTTGTTTGTCGTGGTAGGATTCGGGAACGACTCTGACTCCTCACCGGATTACGGAATCGTATGTGGTTTTGGGAAGAGTGGTCGCTTCCGGCCGGCTCGCAGGTGGCGGGTGTCGGATCGCTCTACCTTGGTGTGTACGGCGCAGGTACCGTGCCACCGGGCTGACGAGTCCTTCGGTCCTTGGCGACTTCGCGTTCCCTTAATCATATGCAATTCCGGGTCCGTGACAATATATAACACTTCCAATTCACAACACGCTAGTTCACATCACATAGCACAGTTCTAGCACACATACATACATCACACATTCATGAATTTCACAACACATCATAAATTTGCTAGTTAAAGGTTGAAACTTTCTATTTCCTCATGAAATACCTCACGAAATAGAAAGTTTCAGCATGACCATTACAACATATCAAATGGTGATCTAAACCTAGGCATATCCTCAAACCAGTAATTCCCAGCTACTAGTTGGCTTTTTCTTGACTCGATTCCTGCTCTGGTCCCAGCTTGACTTGACCTCTGCCTCAAAAAAAAGATATGTATAAACCAAAGGCCAGATATATATCTTCAATCTTGATCTAGGGAATCAAATTGAACTCTCAAGAAATCAAAATTAGTTGATTTTTTTCAGGCCAGTATGATATAGGAAAAGCTTGAGCACATTCACATATGTATATAACTCATCACATGACAACTCATATAAGGGTGCAAAATTGCATTGAATGAACTCAAAATCGTTTGAAAACAACATGTAAGTACATAACAATATAAAGTTAAACTTGTGACACAAGAAAAAAAATTAAAGCCCTCATTGGTTACTTAGTATTAAAAGTCCTCTTGGCCAAGCACCCTCATCACACGACAAGTTTAATTGTCCAGCTGGTCGGCGTTGAATTCACCGGAGCGGCTTATTACTTGGGCATTGAAGAACCAAGCGAATTCCCCTCTAATCCGACAATGGTCCTTATGGGCATCGAAGTTTTCCAAATGGATCACCTAGTCCTGTAATTAGAAATACATATGCAAACTAAATTGGGACTAGCTAGTTGCTAAAGAGCTCTTAGATGCACGTACACCTTTTATTGGAGGATTGGCTTCATAGATTTTATTATCGCCTCCATGTGCATGCAATAGTAGAACCCACATGTGATGCTATTTTTGGGCTGTTCTATGCACGGATAGTCAAACTTGTGAGTGAGCTTCTTGGGGCCTTGATGCTTATAGTTAACCCCTCCCCTCACAACCTAGCCCTGGAAAGCAGCGTCGATGCACTTTGAGAGGTCGCAAAGGGGACGTTTATCTTCAAATCAAAGTGAAATACCTTGCTCCAAGGAACAATAATAACCACAAGGATCCAGTTGTTGCTGCATATGTACATGCACCATCATGGTCCTTAGTGAATATACAAAAGTTCAAAGAGTATGAATCTATAGAGAAATGCTAAAGAACTTATGTACCATGTACTAGTCCTGTAGGCGTTTGCCCTGAGGACATGTAATCAGTTCATGCTCTGGGACGAATGGTTCACCTTCAACGTACTTCTAGGGTGGTGGGCCAAAAAAGTGTTCAGCGACAGACTTGCATGTAGTGTATGAAAATGCCTTAGCAGTGCTATCCTTCTTCGTGTTCTTTCCTTGGTCGCGTCATACTCGCGGTTTCTTTCCACGACAGAAGGAAGGCGGCTCGCTCAGCTATGGTCCAAGAGGTTGAGTATCCATCAGTATATTACCTCAGCGAACACTACATCCAAGGCCTCCTTCGGCATGACCTTAGTCTACCTGGCCATGGGCTCCTTCTGCAGGGCCATGGGCTCCTTCCGCTTGGCCACGGGGTCCTCCACGGCTGCCTTCACGGCCTCCTTCGACATGATCCCCTTATGCAGGGCCACAGGCTCCTTCTGCTTGGCTAAGGAGTCCTCCACCTCATCCGTGTCCTCTTATTGCTGGGCCACTTGGTCTTCCACCTCATTCGTGGCTGGTACGACATCATCGATGTCGTGGCCTGGCGAGAATTACAGCATCAGAGCACTCAACTGCACCGGTGAGGGCAAGGATGGAGGAGTATTGTTGTAGGCCGGAGACGGAGTGCCAACTTCTAGCACAATGTCTGCCTTTGGCCACTAGATGAAATTACTTTGGGCCTCTCCTATCGTGAGGAATTTGTCTTCAAGGGGTAGAGGGAGTAGAATCCTCTCGTACACTGGCTCTATAGAATCGATGTAACATTTGCCCATGCCTTCTGGGATTGGGATGGTTATGCAAGGCTGCTCCCGGAGAAGTTGGATAGAATTGTACATGGTGTTACCGCCTGTAGAGAAAAAGGTTAAACATGTACATGTTATTAACCCTTGTGTTTGACATGATAGGAAGCTAATAAAACTTACAGTAAGGTTGTCGAGGGGGCATGTCGTTGCTCCCTCGGTAGTAGGATTGGCAGAGGCATAGCTACTCTGTCCGTATAGCTTCTGGCTCCCAGGGTGCAACAGTGGCATCATAGTAGAAACATGGGCCATCTCCCTGCATGCCTCCTCTCTCGCCTTCACTCTAACCTTCGCAAGTATCTCCTCCAGACAGACCTTCATTATTTGTTGTGGGAGCTCTTTTTGCTTGTTTTTCTTCCTTCGGTGGGCCTACTCTTTGGTCCGGGGGAATGTCTTGCTCCATTTAGCCACAACACCTTTGCCTCATGTGCGACCCGATTTCTCCGCGGTTCCAAGAGTTTTCATGAGGTTATCTTTGCACCTCTCACTTTTGATAGATTCTTGGGAGGATTCTTTGGAGGATTCTTGTTGGCTTAATTGTACCTACAATATAGCCACAAGGTACATTACTACATGTCAATTAAGCAATGGTTATAACTACAAGAGAAAAAAGGGTGGTTTGATTTATTACCAGACAACACGACACGTCCTCAACTTGGGGGGTTAATATGCGCTACCCTGAATTCTAACGCCCGAGTTTTTAGCACGTTTTAAAACACTAAAATTAGTTCCTTATTAAAACCTTAATCCTTCTTATCCACATTTTTGCTCCTGTGTCCTCTTCGCAACATGTCATGTCATTTAGTTATGACACCAGGTCCTGTGTATATATGCATATACGCAGATGGATTAACCCTAAACTAACTTCACAGAACCACCTATCCAAACCTTTCCCAAAATAAGGAACATATACGCAGTATATACGCGAGGACCCAAAACCCTAAGTCCCCTCTCCCCTGACGATTCGACCAATCCCTAATTCGTCTTCTTCCCGACAAAAATGGAAAACCCTAATGGTAAATATGTCAACATGACAACTCGTGTCCTCAGTTGATATCCCAGACACCACAAGGGCCCACTTGTTAGAAATGGGGCACACAACCTGAAATCTTAACTCCTCTCCTCCCCCGACAACCTTGTGAAACCTTAATTCATTTTCTCATCCGATAAAAGACCAAACCCTAGCAGCATATATACCTACCTAGTAAGACATGTCCCAAATAGATATACCAGGCACTTATGAGGGCCCACACATCATAAATGTGGTCCCCACCTCTAGAACCCTAACAAGCACCCCTTGTCTCAATTCCTTTATGTCATCACAGAAACCCTAAAAATGTTATTTTATGTGTTTCCTTGGTCCCAAAACTCTAGAGAAATTCTACAAAATACCTCAGACCTAACTGCACATAGTTATAAGGAAAAGTAAAGAACTCCAGTGCAAAATTTCTGAAAATGTTTCAAACTACCAAAATAGGCTGAAGTTGCACTTGAACTACAACCCTTGGAAATATTGCCTAGAAAAATATACAAAAATTCCACAGTATGGGATGTAAATCTAGAAACTCAAATGTGCAAAAAACCCCAACCCCTTCAGTGCAAATATTTTTAGTATTCACTATCGAACACCTGTGACCTAAAACTTTATTCACACGAGATCTTGGTCATAAGTAAGTAGAAAGGCACCCTAAGGCTACCAGGCCCCCTTCTACTCACAACCCCTCATCCACACCACAGGAAAGCGCTACAAAGTTCCTATTTACTCCTCTACTATGTTAGACCTTAGCCTTTGCCATGAGTGGCATGCCTGCTCAAGCGTTACCACGCCACCTTTCTGCCCCAAAAGCTCCAGATCACCCCTCTGCACCACCCCCTACCTCTCTGACATGGTTATGCACGCTCAGCCACGACCAAGCGCCTTCAGACAAACTCACGCCGATGTGCGCATGCCCGGGATGTGCTCTGGCCGCACTCTGGGCATATGCCAGCAAGGCGCGTTTGCGGCATCTGCGTCATCCGTCGATTAGCTACCGTCCTATCATGCCTCCGTGCTCTAGGGCCTCCCCTTGGACCTCACCGGAGCCTACCATCGAGCCACGACCACCCGGACCCCCACCTTCGTTGTCCTCATCCATCCAGCAGCAAGCTCAAGCCATGTCCAGGCTCCGGCTATAAAAGGACCAGCCCTTGAGCTCCATAAGCACCCCAAGCCACTCCCCTCCACTTACCTTAGCCATAGCCCGAGTCGACTGCTCCCTAGCCACCCTCTTCTTCTAACCCGAGCAAACTCATCCGTCTCGGCCTCGCTCCAAATCCTACCTTGCCGACGTCCCCAACCAAATTAAACCACGCCATTCTATTCCCCATAATCTCCTCTTCAGAATCCCCTAATCAATTTCCTAAAAAAGCTACCGTACCGAAAAGCCCCAAATCCACCGGGTTCTTCACCAGACATTGCTCACCGGAGCCACCACCGGCTTCTATCCCGAGCACCGGCGTAGTCCGTCCCCGCCTCTTCCATTTCGCTGCCAGCTGGCCTGTGCCCCTTTTTTTTCTTAACCTTTGAACCAGTAAGCTCTCAGGCCGTTGCCAGGTGGGTCCGCGACACCATTAGGCTCGCTTACCTGGTAAGTGGCTGCGCCCCAACCGAGTTCCCACTTTCCCTCAATTAAATACGTATTTAAGTTGTCTGACTGCCGTCCTCCACCTCTGACATGTTTAATACACAATCGCTCTGTCTCGCCTCCGACATATTGAAAGCGTAGTAACACGGTCAGAAAGCGCATTTAAGCTGGTTTCTCTAGTTTATTAATTCTAGCACCGCTGACCCATCCAGTTTGACCGGTTCAGTGACTTTTCGACCGGTTCTGGAATCCTGAGGATAATCCATAACTTCAAATTGCACTTAAGAAATTGCTTTTTCTTTTTAAATCAAATGTTAAAACCAATTCCAGAAACTTAGGGCAACATGTGAACGCTATCCAAACCTTTTTAGAGCCTCTGCACACCCCCCCAAATCATACCAAACCTTTCTTTCAAAACATATCTTTGAAATTCAAACATGTTTGCATATAAACAGAGAAGACTTTGTAAATATCTAGGACTAGGATTTCTTTAATTCTGCTAAAGGGCTTAGGCATATTTTCCAGAGCACTTTAATTGAAATTAAATATATTTCCCAGGTTAGCGTCCCTTCTACAATCCATGCGGGTCAAATAAAAAATTCACTTTAAAAGAAAATGAAAGATTCTATGGTTTCTTAAATACAACCATTCTCATTTCATGCTAAGACAACCGCACCTAAAAAACTTTGAATATAGGTCCAGGTGACCTTAGCTTACTATACCAAGTATAAACCCTAATACCCTCGGCACTTCATCTATCATGTGCATGTGTCGAGTACCAAGACGTAGCACCGGAACCTCAAGTGAGGGCATAATGAACCCTACCGCCTCAAATCTTCAAAAAGAACCCTGAGGTCCAGAACATCACGATGCATTTTATGATGTCTTTCTTGGATCTTATTTGGAGTTTCCAACCTTGTCGTTTATTTGCTTTTCTTTTTTTAACATGTAGTTACCGACGCACCGGATTCCCTCTAGGACGATCCCGGATTTTGGCAAAACCAATTTTAGGAGGATCACCAGTACCCCAACTCGTTAGGCAAGCATCCCTGCCTTGATCATGTTGAACCCTATATTTTTGGACTTAATTATGTTGATTGCAAAACATGCATGCTATGTTGATACTACCACTATGTTGTATTAGAATAGTTACAACCTATTACTGCATGTCGTCAATACCCCGCGTATGTCGCCTTAGGATTATTCCCTCTAGCGGTATGGTAATGCTGTCAGAAACTTAGGGTATAGTAGCTTATGCTAGTGCCACCATAAGGAAAACCAATTTTGGGTATATATATACATACTACGAAATAGTCACTCTTGTGTAGGATGGAATCTTAGGGAGGTGTCCATTGTCTGGGAAAAGCTGTTTGTGAAAAGGTTTTGCAACAAAACTCTAAATCAAAATCGGAGTTGATTTGGATCTGGATGAGAGATATAAGGTGGAGTCGGGGAGGAAGGTTGTCGACTTGAGGATGCCTTATGTGGCATTGTTAGTAATCTAGTCCTGTGTGACTTGGGATTTATCGGAGTCTTGCTCGGATCAATTAAGGACCGAATCTAAGTACCGCTCGGCCAAGTTTATATCATACGTCCACATGTACTTTATGGGAAGGACTCAACCAAGTATTCTATTTGGTACTAGCGTACGAACTTGTAGGTGAAAGGTAGAAAGTGCAGAGAGTGGGCAGGCTCTAGAGAGTCTTCTCGCGGTTTAGCGTAGGAAGTTGTTTGACACAAAGACAGGTCTGCATTGTGGCGTGGTTCAACAAGCAGTGCGAGAATGGCTCATCCTGCGGGTTCGTCGCTAGGGCTATATGGAGGAAATGTTTAGTTGTGTAATCCCTGCCGGCACACCTCGTACAGTGTACTAACCAGATCCTGGCAACAAGGGAGGATCACATCTTGTGGGTTAAGCCGTACAACCTCTGTAGAGTGTTAAAATCTATTCGAATAGCCGTGTCCTCAGTCATGGACACAACTTTGTTTAAGCCACACCCTGGTTAGACTTGTTTTGGCTTCAAAATATGGGTCATGGGTGTAAGGACGCGGGCATGATGTGCCCGCAGTGTGCAGTATGAGCTACTGGTCGGTAGCGAGAGCCGCAGAGGTATACGTGAGGTCGTGCCACACGGCAGTGGTACGAGATATTGGTATTAAAGCACGGTGTGGAGCTGTGGGAGATGGTAGCTGGTTTCTACCGTCTCACTATATTTATCATCGGTTGAGGTTTTGTCAAAATGCTTTCAATCTATTATCATATTATTGATAAGAACTTACTTTTCGCACAATATGCAAGCTAGGCTAGTACGTCTCCTTTGAAAATAAGCCTTCCATGAATATAGCCGTTATACACCCCCTGCGGGATTACTTGCGAGTACATTCAATGTACTCATCTGGCTTGTTGATTTGGCTAGATGAGGAGGAGTACTTCTCCAAAGACGATAGCGACTACAAAGGTTAGGGCTTACCCCAGTCAGTTGCCTGTCGGGTATGGCATGCTGATGGGCGCTAACCACGTGTATGTTACTTTTCGTTGTAGAACTCTTTGAGTTCGGCCAATAGGCCATGTGTGTATCCTAAAGACCTTGCTGGTCTATGTATCAGACTATATCATTGTATGACTATGGTATTCAAGGCAACTTGTTTGTACTGGCTACTGATCATGGGACCAGTATGGTAAACGCAAGGGTTTATCCGGTCCTTAAAACCGGGTACTCCACATGAATCGACGAAAATAACTCGGTAACTCAAATTTGACCACTTTATTAATATGTTTGCACTCACTATTGTCTTATAAGGCTTTTAGCATGATTCCATTATGCCTCCATCATTTGTCACGCCTTTGACATCTATCACGACTCCGGCATTTGTCATGCCTCTGTCATCCAACATGATTCCGTCATCCACCACACCTCCAACATCTGTCACGACTTCATCATCTGTCATCCCTCCTTGTCCATCTACACTCCGCCATCTGTCATGCGTCCATCGTTCATCTACGCTTCATCGCCCGTCACGACTCCGTCATCCGTCATGCCTCCATCCCCGAACATGACTCCGTTCTCTGTCATGCCTCCGTCATCCGTTAGGACTCCATCAGTCATCACACCTCTGTTGTTCGACATGAGTATATCTTTTGTCATGCCTCTGACATCTATCACGCCTCCATCATCCGTCTACACTTCGTTGTTCATCTATGCTCCGTCGTTTGTCTATGCCTCATACCGTGACACCTTCCAAAGTAGGATCCACCGAAGATGCTCCCAAGATGCTTCGGAGTATTCCTCTAGGAGTAGGGGAGAAATGACCGAAATACCACCGGTGATACTATAAACCGAGGGGTATTATTTTAAATTGACTTGGGGCAACTTTGTAATTGCATACCAGCCCAAATCTCAACCTATAATTATGTGAGCGCCCCTCTCATTTGGGGATTGGATTTTCACTTAATAAAGCTTACCATTTCTACATTATTTGAAAAACACTTGAGAGAGATAGAAGCAGCTCCTCTCTTGGTCGAATATGGAGCACGACGCTAATGCAGACTCTAAGCAGGCTGTACACGAGTCGACATCTGTGTCGTGTCCGTGTGATGTTCACGGCATGCACGTGAGTCGTTTGATCCCCTTTTGCACCCCGATTGGTCCTCGTAGCTAAATTGTTGTGCATCAAATACATTTTCTAGGATCGCACATACAAGACTTGTAATAGTAAAGTTGGCTATTTTGGTATTTCTGGTGCAGAACAATTATATCTAACACATATAATTTTAGGGTGAGGTGCTAAAGGATCAAGGTGTTGGCCTAGAGGGGAGGGATGAATAGGTGACTACACAATTTTAATTAATATTCAACTATTCTTGCTATCATGCAGAATTGAAGATTATCTAAAGCAAGGATAAAATGAATATGAACAATATATCACACAAGCAAAGATGAATAGAACTAAACTTGAGGAATATAAATGCGAGAAGAAATAGCCGAAGGAGACAAGTTGTTTGTTGAGGGAATCCTACATCTCCATTTGGGGAGCTTGATCACTCGTGATCAAGAGCCGATTTCTTTTCAAGCCTTTATCCTTCGAGAACGCTCTTGTGTCTCCTTGACTTTCTCTTGGTGATTCTTCCCTTTTAGAGATGAATCTTGACCTTCACAAACTTCTTGAGACTCACCACAAAGGACGGGTACTCTCAAGGACTCCTAACCGTCTAGGAGACCTCCACCTCCAAGAGTAAAACGCAAATCTCATATTAGCTTGGAGGCAACCCTTGCTTGATGCTCAACTATGGCTCAAATATTCCTTCCTCTCAAAGATTTCTTCACAAAGATGAACTTAGAGCTTGAGGAGGTGTGGCTTTGCACACTTAGAGAGCAAGAGAATAGAATGGGCAAAGGTTATGAACTCAAACGGGACATGGGGTATATATAGGCAGAACCTCAAAAACTAGCCGTTATGCAAAAGGTAGGTAAAGTCAGAGACTCCTACTTCATCTCGGAGGTTTTGATATTTCAAAACCAATGGCTATATCTGCAGTTAGAGAGAGTCCAGCAACAGGTATCAGAGGCTCCGGAACAAACTCAGATACTCTAACTTTTCAAAGTGAGGAGGACTGAGAGGAAAGCCGATGGTTCTGATTTGGTAGCCACACACTTCGGAAAACAGAGAATGCACAAACATGCGAGGTTAGAGGCATTTTCTAGAGACTCCTAATTTTGAACTTAGACACTTTGAGATAAACTCAAAGACTTTGATTCAGAACTCAGACACACCGAGATTTCAAAGTTGGTCGACAAGCGAGGACAAAAGGCCATCTCGAATACTTTGACTCAGAACTTGGACACTGAGATTTCAAAAGGGTTACCCTCAAAGGATTACAGAGATTCTGGAAACTCCCGGATACTCTGATATAGAGATAGAGGGATTTCAAGTGAGGTCAGAACTCAAACTCGGAGACTCTGAGAAAATCTCGAAAGCTCTGACATCCAGATAACAGGAGGAAAGGGAAACTCGAAGGCACCGATTTCCCTAAGTCCATACACTCAAGAGAATCTCTGAGACTCCAAGAAAATTGCAGAAGCTCCGACTTTTACAGACAGAGTGAGGACAGAAGGTTTTCCAAGACTTTTTCGAATGGGATTTTGAATCCTAGCTGAGCATTTCTACAAGGGGCACTCCTGACCAACCTAAGTTCAGCCCTCTTCATAGCACAGCTTTCCTAAGACTCGAAATGATTCATCAAACCATAGAAAGAGCTAGAAAACTATCCTTAGTCTTCCTTACTTCAAGCCATCCTTTCTTAGAACTTTTTAGGGGTCAACTTGGCTGGATGTACCACTACTTTTGGGAACATATGACTAGATCACACTAGACATACATAATAGTCCCTTAATCGTTTGTCATTAATCATCAAAACCCACTTGGAGGACCAAGAAGCACTTCCAATCTCTCCCTTTTTGGTGATTGATGACAATCTAATTAAAGTTTTGATTTTGGGTATATAAAGAGTGTTTGTTTTGGATCCTAGGTATAGAATGAGCTCCCCCTAAAGATGTGCATTACTACAAGATTGCGTTGAATGCAAATGCACATTAGAGGTTAGCTGAGGAGCTCAACCTATCACTTGGGATTTGTGGGTGTGCATCGTGTACAATTAAGACCAAGAGAATAAAAGGATTATGCACTATGAAGTGAACATGGAATATGAGGCATGGCATTTTCAAGATAAGAAATAACGAGCAACCATGACACAAAAAGACACTCCATGTCACAACATAATATAAGAGTTTGTAAGACATTACAAATCACACAGGAAGAATGAGTCTTATAACTCTAGCATAGCTACCCTCCACATTCCCAAAATGAGCTTGTATATCACCCCCTTTGGCATCAAGACAAGAAAAAGGGAGGGACAAACAAGATCAAACTAAGGGTCCTGCATGGCCACAGAAGAGGGCGCCAAAGGAGCGACGGTCAGTGTAGAGGTCAGCACGGCAGGTGGATATGTCAGAAATGTAGTTTGATGACGAGGAGGAGAGCCAAGACCTTGAGAAGTGGAGAGGATTGGAGACTATATAGGAGGGGATTAATCATCATCGAACTCCGATCCCCTAGGAGACAAGTCTTCATCATCATAGAATTTTTCACAGATGAAGTGTTGATAGCCAACACTCTTCTTTTGATGTCACTTCAGCACCTTGAATTCCTCCTTGAGGGATGCAATTTCTTTGCTTTGGTGGTGTAGAATGTCGAGGATAGCCAAATGCGAGCCTTTTATCTCAGTCAAGGGATTCATCACTTGAGGCCCTTGAGCAATCATATCTTTTAGAGTGGCATTATCTTGAGCTTTTTGGTGCATGAAAGCCTTGAAGCTTTCAGTCTCACTGTCCTCATCAACCTCATCTTGTTGCCTCTTCTTGGAGGTTCCAACCTCTTCAACCACTTTCTTAACCTTGTCTTCATATTTTAGCAAAGCCGGTTGGTAAGACATGTGCTTGGTCTCACAGTGGAAGATTTGAAAGGAGCACTGATCAATCAAGGTTTGGATGTACGAAGCATAAGGCAATGACCTTGTGTAATTGGTGCTCACCATCGTCATCACTTGACACATGTAGTTGAAGACATGGAATGGTTCCTTTTATACTAGTGCCAATAGAAGATCTCACTCATATCCTCAGATGAAGCTAGCATCTCCCACTTGGGGAACAATAGAGTGGCAGGATCTTGTTGAGCGTCGAGGCAAGGAAGGTGAGTCCAGTAGTGTTTCCTACCGCATGAGGCTTGTATTTCTCATAAAGTGGCTCAAGGTGGGAGAGGGGAAGACTTAAATAACGGTTATGAAGAGGTGGCTTTGTCGACTCATCACCCTCAGGTACTAGACCTTCGGCTAACTCATTGAATGAGCATTGAAGATGCCAGTTATGTGACATCTAATGGATGTTGAATTCCTTATCGATGAAGAGGGTGGCATAGAATTGCATCACCAATTCTTCATTCCAATCATATTAGAAATTGAGAAGTGTGACGATATTGTTTTCCTCACATATGTCAACTACTTTGGCAAAGCAAGCGTGCTTGCAGAGGTAGGAGAAGTCAACATACCGTTGAGGAATCACTAAGTCCTTCCAGTGATGAATCACTGTTTCATAATAGTCTTACTGCACAAGTGATCAAAACTTAGGATCCAAAGCATCTCTAGCATGCTCATATGGGTTGAGCTTCCAACTGACCTCGTGAAGTTCTTCATTGGTGAACTTCTTGTAGTCCACTCCAGCACGAGGTGTCTTTGGCTATTTTGGCAAGTGACGTACTGGAGCTGCATGAACTTGAAGCGAAGAATGATCTTCAGGATCTTCATGAATGCGAGGCTTGTTTTCCACAGGCATTGTCTTCATGGGTTGCTATGGTGGAAGCTTGAAAGGATCTCAGGAGTCGACTAGAGGGGGGGTGAATAGGTCGGCTCTATAAAATTTAAAACCTAATGGGCTTTACTTAAATTAAATAGGTCAATCCTAGCTAGGTACAGGCAACTGAAACAGGCAGCTGACACTCAGGCAGATAACTCAGATAACATGCAGGAAAAACAAAGACTAGAGTGTGTCAACTGAGTCTCAGGTGCGTGACTCAGTTGTGTGCATCAGATAGGCAGTTCAGTTGTGTGTCAACTGAGTCTCAGGTGGGAAATTCAGTTGTGTGCAGCAGAGAGTGTTCTATATATATCTGCACAGGTAAAAACAAATCATGCAAACGAACAAATAGACACAGAGAATTGTTTTACCGAAGTTCCCACTCTATGCAAAGTGGTACGTCTCCGTTGAGGAAGCTGCTTTCACAGCCGGCACTGAACCGTGCTCTTTCCTCGTTCACTTATCTTGTGTGGAATCCTTTTGATCTCACCGCAGCAAGATAGACAGACCCAAATCGCCTTCACAGACACTTGGAGGCAGCCACACAAGACTTGGCTTGCTCACCAACGACTCCAACTTCCCGGTCTTGGAGCAGACGAACACCAAGAGCTCTCTCAGTCTCTTGGAGGAACCAGTACCATGAACTCTCTTAGTTCTGAAGCACTCAAGATGTAAAGCAACTCTCTCTCACGGTGGATGCACGCAGGCAACGCTCTCTCGGAGACTAAGAGCACTTTCTTGCAACAGCAGGGTGCTTGCTATGGTAGAGGTAAAGGTTGAGGTCGAAACCTCCCCAGGTTCCCTATTTATAGAGTCCTTGGCAGCTAGCCGTTACCCTCATGCCATGTCAGACAAAGAGCCACCAGACAAACCTATCTGAGACTCAGCTAACATACACTTGGTAACCTACTAGCCACGGCTGAGCTACCCACCTGAGTCTCAGATGCCAAACTCAGGTGGACTCGGTTGTCTCAGGCAGCACCTGAGCACAACACAGGCCGGCTCACTACAAGCCTTAAACTGATTCAGGAGGACAATGGACTCACCACTGCCACTGACCAGCTCGCTCAGAATCTTGGCACTGGTTCCAAGCTAACAACTGAAGATGACAGCCCTTTGAAGACGCACAACGAACTCCTTGACGCAGATCCACTAGCTTCCTAGCTCCTCCAGGTCTTATCCAGCTTGCAGTCACGGTCCTTGAACTCCATCAAGCTACCATCACCTCGCTTGCCCTCGAGCACAGCCTCGGCTTCCTCGCAACTGAGCCTCAGGAGACTAGCTCAGCTAGCCCTTTTGACCTTCACGGTTCCTTGCTCTTTTTTGGCCTCATCATCAGTCAGATGTTGTCTTGATCGATCATCTGTTCATCTAAACTCCTGTTCACACTCGTTGTAAACGTTAGATACAGGTGAGGGTTGCCATTAACCATCAAAACCAAACCTTGGGGCTAGATAATCATCCTTCCACTCTCCTTGGGACTGGATGCACTTTCAATCTCCCCCTTTTTGGTGGTTAGTGGAAACCCCTTTAAACATAGCATTAGATGTATAAAAGGGTGTGATATTCAACCAAGTTTAATATCTACTCCCCCTTAAGCTGTGCACATAAGAGATTTTGCGTTTTACTGCAAATGCACAGTTCTGTTTAATCATGGAGAGTAGATGCTAAACCAGATTGCCATAACATAACTGAATAAATAAGCACAGTGGAATATCAATTATGTTGAACAAA
>JAGXJF010001247.1:0-42885 GCA_019208055.1 Stipa capillata | reverse complement strand
AAGCCGCACGATGTCGTCGCCACCTCCTTGTAATACCCATTCCCTATGATTAGGTTTTTGCATTTCATCTCGCATTCATGTCATTGTCCCCGCACCTACACCTTCTTCCGGACGGACCGCTTGGAGGGTTAAGGATGGTCCGGTCGGATGGTTCGGGACTTTTAGAGGAGATCCGGGCCTCCTTCGGATGGACCGTTTGGTGGGTTCACGACGGTCCGGTCGGAGTGTAATACCCATTTCCCTATGATTAGGTTTTTGCACTTCATCTCGCATTCATGTCATCATCCCCACATCCACCTTGCATAAACTTAAATCTACAACAATTATATTTTATAGAATACGTACATATCTCATCCTCGGTGGTTAGTTTTAGCAAACACCAATAAACTTATTTGGTTTATCAAACATCAACATTAGTAATAGTAGGTGGAGGAAATTAGTGACCCCCTTTAGTGGATCACCATGCAATCCCCCTCTCCCAAAATTTCATCCAAAACCATCATGTCTTGCTAACTCAATGAGGAATTAAAAGTCAAAATTGCAAAAGGGCTGATTTGTAATTCAATGATTGGGCAATGTTCCTATAGATGAAAAGCTATAAAAATTTATAAATGGCCATGAATATAAGCACCCTAACAACCTGTGAATTTTGGGAATTTTTGGAAGCCTTATTGAATTAGCTACAGTTCAAACACATTCTAGGGCAAATTTGAATTCTGAATTCAAAATCTGGTCAAACTAACTCCAAATGGTCCCAAAATTTTATGGTAGGTTCTATACTTAATTATCTACATCGTGTAAGAATTTCAAATCTTTCTGAGCTCGTTTGGGTGCTCATTTGAAAATGACAAGGGCTCTGTTTGGATTTAAAAGAAAAAGAAGAAAAACTAAAAAGAAAAAGAAAAGGGTTTTGGGCCGAGGCCTGTTGGGCCGCCTCCGGCTAGCCCGCCAGCTCCTAAAGCCCGCCTCCCCTGCCATTTTCTGCCTTTGCCAAGGGAAAGCGCCCGGTCCCCTATGCGCCTTCTCCCTTTCCCCTGCCGCGCGGGACCCACGCGTCAGGCCCCGCCTCCCACGTCGCCGCCGCCGTTAGGCGAGGAGGGGCGGCGCTACCACCGGCGCGTCCCGACCGCCCCTCCCCCCCATTTAAGCCCCGCTCGGACAGCCCGTCCCTCCCTTCCTCCCTCCGCGCCCTCAAACCCTAGCCCCGTTCCCGGTGCCCATTTCTCGCCGCGCCGCCGTCTTCCTCCCTTCTGGCCGAGCTCCGGCGAAAAATCCCGCCGCGTCGGGTAAGCCCCGACCTCTCTTGTCTCGCCCCCGAGCTCGCCCGCCTCTCCCTTCCCTTGCAGATCTGAGCCCGCAACGCCACCTTCTTCTTCACGTCTGACCCCCACTCCGGCGAGCTCCCGCCGCCGCTCCGGTGACTCGATGATTTCATCTTCTTGCTCCCGAGCCTCCCCTTCTCCTCCCTAACCTCCCCCACTCTTCCCCTTTTCAGATCTGCACCCGGAAGCTTCTCCCCGATGGCACCCGAAGCTTCCCGCCGCCGCTCGTCGCCGTGAGCTCCGCCTCGGCCTCCTCCGTCGCCCCGCGCCAACGCATCGTCTTCGAGGTGAGCTCCTGGTGCTCCGCCGCCTCTTCCCGTGCTTGTCGCTTCCCTGTAGTATCCCCAGCCCTTCTCCGGTGATGCTCCGGCGAGGGCGCTGCCTCCCGAGCCCGCCTGCCACCTCAGCTGCTGAGAGAGAGAGCGAGGGCGCAGCATGGCAGCCCCTGGTTGGCCGGCCATGCCCAGTCAGCTGCTGACTAGATTCCTTACAGACCGGTCAGCACTACCAGGAGGGGCCCGCCTGTCAGTTGGGCGCAGTTAGGGTTGGGGTCAGTGTAGCGTAGTCCGGGTACGCGTAGCAATTAAAGATTTCGCAGAAGAGTTGAATTTTAGGGTTTTATGCAAATGAGACTTTGAAAACGCGATAACTTTTGACTCGTAGCTCCGAATTTAGCAAACTTTATATTTCTGGAATCCTTGAAAGATTATCTACAACTTGGTTCAGACACAAATTCAAAATTTGAAATGCAAAATCTGATCAAATTTAAGCATATGTTGGTTTGTCCCTTTCGAGCAATGTTTTTCGATAAATCATAACTTGCTGATTATAGCTCCAAATCGAGTAATTCCAGTTGCGTTAGACTCGTGTCTCCAAATACTTTCATAATAAAAGCATTTTGGATCATGACCATCTACTGAGACTAGTAATTTCAACCCTAACTTACAATCGAAGGTAAATTGACATGCATGCATGGTAGGTCAACAATGTAATCCCTACAAGTTCAATTAAGAAAATGCTCGCTACCATAGACTCATAACATCAGTAGGTCATTTTAGAAATTAATACCTAGCATAATTCATCATGCATTCATGCTGGAACTTATCGCTTTCTTTTATCGTTTCTTTTCTGGTATTCGCGTATTGCTTGCAATAGAGCCTGAAGGAGAAGAACACCCCGCTTTTGATCCTACTCAAGACCAGGAGCTTTGTGACCAAGGCAAGCAGAGCTTGTTGCACCTATTATCGTTATTTCATATGCTTGTCTATATGTGCTTGTGGGTGGAACGTTTGCTTGGATATGATGGTCGAAATTCGTGAAACTAGCATGCTAGGATGTGTTGTATGTTATATCCAGTTGTGGCTGAGAATCAATCTGGATGCCCTATCAATTTGAACTTGCTTAAGTGAGATGTGAGAGCCGAGGGTGTGCACGATGAATAAGGTTGGTATTAATTGAAGCTATTGATAGCGACCCAGGTGTAAGTAGAGTTTTATCGCTATACCAACTTGAGGTGACTTCATCGTGTTACTTCCCTTATCACCGCGTGAACGTCACCGAAATCTCCGCTATGGGCTTATCTGATGGTAAGTCTCGGTCACTTGGAGCCTTGCTACCTCTGAGTGAAGAGCACTCGTTGTTCCCATGGTGGATGTATTGCCGGTAACGATCCGAGAGATTAATCAAAAATGTTGTGAGATGGATTAATGATTAAGTGGGGGTGTGGGCTGCCCCAGATAAATTCGAAGTAAAAAGATGGATGTTTTCATGTTCGTACCTTGGGTTGTATGAAATCTGAATTGCAAGTTGGATGTTATGTTTTCCTCCATACCGTTAATGCCATGTTCGTATTTTCGTACCTTGTTAGCTGGAGATGCATCATGTTTAATTATTGTTGTAGTACGCATGTGTAGGACATTTAATCAAGCCCGAATAAGTCTTGCGAGTACCTTTGTACTCACCTATGATATTCCTAGACTTTGCAGGTGAGCCAGTGGTTGCAGATTACTTCGATGATGCCTAATTGCTTGGTTTCTTTGGTCGGCGATTGACTCGTGGGATGTCTTTTGGCTTTTGGGCAGCGGTTGATGCACCGCTGTGGATTTTGGTTTATCTATTCCGCTGTTGTATAATCCTTTCAGATTTGACTATGTTTCCGGTTATCACCGAATGATGTATTCATATAGTTCACCATGTGGACAGTTAGTATTATTATCATATCGTAGTGGTTCGTGTGATGATATTCTTGTTGTCCAACATATGCCCCCACCTCCCGTCTGTCATGCGTGTATGTTGAAATGGGGAGTGTGGTTGGATGCATATGGAGGTACTTGTTATTTTATTTCGATTCAAGTGAAGTGCAAAGTGAATGTACGGTCCATTGCCAAAGTGAGTCATACGCGTTGTGGCGTATGTTTTTGGAATCCTGATCCCTCAATCAGGCCGTGGTGAGTCATACACATTGTGTCGTATTCATGTCGCACAGGGCGGGGGTGGGCCATAGACCGTTGCAGGTAGCGGCTATAGTCACCATTTTCACTTGTTGTGAATTCCTTGAATCGAGTTAAAATACCGGGTCCCTCACACTCCTTGACCGCATCTCAGCCCTCCAGGCTATCATGCCGGTCCATATGGCCAAACCATCGTCGCACCCAACTCGCACCTGCACACAATAGACCAAGCAAAGCGTTGCGAGCACAAGTTTTCCACTTGACCCAAGTCAGCCGAGAAAAATCCTTCAAACACTCAATTTTTCCTTGAGACAAATTGAGAAACTCAAACAATCAATCATTTTGCAAGTAATTCCAATCTCGAATTCATACAACCAAATTATTCAACTCCACACAATATGGCAAAATATTCATCACTTAAATTGTCCACGTCATCACATGACTCACATTAGCTTTTGGGTTTCATTGAGTTGTTTAGCTACTACTACATTATCGCATTTACAAGTCATGTAGGACTATCGCTGATGAGGACATCCCTACTAATAATACAATCACAGCTACATCCGCCCTGAGTACGATGCCGGAAATACAAGGACCTATAACTAGGGCTCGTGCTCGGCACCTTGATTATCAGGTATTGTCATTTCTTGGTACTTTGTTTGATATTAAGGAATATATGGTGCTGCCTAAAGGTTGTTTTCTTATGCTTGTTAGGAATGGAGGTCCAAGCCAAGCTAAGTTGGACAAGCCATGGAGCATGAAGACAAGGAAGGATGAACAAGGCAGCCAATATACAAACAAGTTTTCACTCAAGACTTCAAGTGCAAATGCAAGAGATGAATTGGTGCTGTATAAGGAGTCTTCTCATGTCACTTTGGGGCCAAGGAGACCTAGAGATAGAGTCCCACAAGATCTGGACTCTGATTCGGATTGCTGAGAGAGCCCTGACTTTAAATGTCTTTATCTCGAGCATACGGACTCCGATTTGGGTGATCTTGGACTTTTTGGAAAGCTTATCTCGTGCTCTTTCCAACCTGTCGAACCCCATCTCCAAATTCCTTATGAGCAGACCGCAACTGCCAAAAAATTTGAGATTGTCTCTGAAACAGATCAGTTCTTCTCTTTATATATCCCGTAGGTTTCTCCCTTTAGGTTTTGGGTTTCACTGAGTTGTTTAGCTACTGCTACAATATTGCATCTACAAGTCGTGTAGGACTACCACCTTGTTTAGGTCTCCAGCGGAATCCAAAACTTTGTTCTTCTAGCTCTTGTGTCAATTTCATACTCGTAATTTCAGATTGCACTCATAGTTCTTGCTGGTTCTTTGATTTCTTGCAGGAAATTGAACTTGTTGTTCAGGTTGATCGTGCCTACGGCAAGGTCAATAACCATCGAAGGTTGGTTTAGTGATTGCTAAGGCATACCATCGCGTACAGTATAGTCAGATCATCAAGGTCAAACTCCACCAAACCATTAGCTACTTTTGTCTCACCGAAAGATCGGGCCACCATCTCATCAACCGCCTTGTTTAGATCGCCAGTGGAATCCCAATATACTTTCTTCTATCTCTTGTGTCAATTTAATACTCACAATTTCAGATTGCAATTTATCATAGTTTTTGCTGGTTCTTCTGTTGCTTGCAAGAACTCGAACTTCATTGTTCAGGTTGATCATGCCTACGACAAGGTCAATAACCATAGGAGGTTGGTTTAGTGATTGCTAAGGCGTATCGTCGCGTATGGTATAGTCAGATCATCAAGGTCAAACTCCACCAAACCGTTAGTTATCTTCGTCTCACCGAAAAATCGGGCCACCGTCTCACCAAGTGGTATCACAGCTCAAGTTGCTCGGTGAGAAATTTACCATTTTCGTAGTTAGATCTATTTCTACCAATCATCCAGAAAAAGCTTACAAAAAATACTAGATTAGTTTACCCGTTGTCCAATCTAATCTGAGCCTCGCAATTTTCATTGTAGTTCTTGCATTGTTGAACTTTTGCTGCATTGATCGTGTCAAGTTGCTGGTGTTAGATTAGTTCGTAGTCGAAATTTTTCTGCTAGATCAAACCTCCAGGTGTTGCTTCTAGTTCTTAATGTAGAAAATCAAAAAAAAGAAGAAGAGAAGAGGTGCTGCCGTGGCAAGGTTTTTGCAGCCAATTTCAGCCGCGACAACCCATGCCACCACCCACCACTGCCGCTCATCCATCACCTTGTGTCGCCATACACTGCCACGCACCACCCCACGCTGCCACACCCGCTGCCACCACTTGCCACATCAAGGTTCTCCTACTGCGACACCATCTTGCTGCTGTGACAAAGTTCGCCACAACCATCAAGCTCCTTGCTGCCATGGGCCGAGGAGAAGAACTAGTGCTGATTCCATCTTGGTGCTAGCTGTAGTAGATTGGATCTGGGAAAGAAGAGGCAAGAGTGATATGAGGTGGCCCGATCTTCTCGGCGAGGAACCATGGATAGATGGTGTGAATAGATAATATCGCTAGCTGAACACCTGCACCAATGCACGAACCCTCAACTCTTCAGAAAACGCCCAAACACACTGGTAAGATGATCGTCACGAGACCACGAGCAACTATCGCCAAGTCCCCAATTCCCAATAGAATGACAGCTTGACCTTGGATTGCAGAACAAACGATCACCTAATCCTCTCTCAGCTATCCTCGCATGAACGCTGGAATGAAAGAACAAGCAATAGCTATGTTTCAATTCTTATGCAAAAAGTGGTCCGAGGCTAAAAGCCACGAGTACATCAGTATATATAAACTCTAGGACATCCACCCTAGTGTTAGGGTCGAAATCCAACCTAACTCTAACTTCTCTAAGTTATAAGACTATTTGGAAAGTACCAGATACAGCCTCTGACTTGTTTTGATGATTGCAAACAAACCGAAAGAAATCTGTGGATGGGCGTATACCCTTGGAAAGTAATCGGAGTTAACTTTCCAACATGATGAGGACATGACCACCATGGATACACCCACTACCACCTCTACTTCCACTATTTCAAGTACATCCGCTGCTCGAGCTATAAAGAACAAACAGAGGTTCGTCAAGATCATCAAGAACAAGCGAGGATTCAAGTTCAAGCTCTCGGGAAGAGGAAGAAATGAAGTTCATGTGTCTATGAAGATGTCCCACATGAATTGGTACTGTACAAGGAGTCTTTCCATGTCACTTTTGATCCAACAAGTGCTAGAGATAGTCCCACAAGATCTTGACTTTGATTCGGATTGCTGAGACAGGCCTAACTTCAAACGTCTTTATCTCAAGCATACGGACTTCGATTTGGGTGATTTTAGACTCTTTGGAAAGCTTATCTCGTGCTCTTTCCAACCTGTCCAACTCCATCTCCAAATTCTTTATGAGCCGATTGCAACAGCCAAAACAATCTGAGATTGCCTCTGTAACAGATCACCTCTTGTCTTTATATACCCCCTAGGATTCTCTCCTTAGTTTTTGGGGGTTTTCATTGAGTTGTTTAGCTACTACTACATTATCGCATCTACAAGTCGTGTAGTACTACCGCTTTGTTTAAATCGCTAGTGGAATCCCAATATACTTTCTTATATCTCTTGTGCCAATTTAATACTCGCAATTTCATATTGCAATTTATCATTGTTCTTGCTGGTTCTTCGGTTGCTTGCAGAAACTTGAACTTTACTATTCAGGTTGATCGCGCCTACGGCAAAGTTAATAACTATCGGAGGTTGGTTTAGCGATTGCTAAGGCGTATCGGATTGTCAAGGTCAAACTCCACCAAACCATTAGTTATCTTCGTCTCACCGAAAGATCGGGCCACCGTCTCATTACAACAAGTGCTTATTTGCCTAATTTGGAGTTCGTATGAGGAAACCACGGCTGTTTTAATTTTAGACTTCCTGGCTGATCCGAACCAAATCCGAACCTAGCCAAATCCTTTTCATCTTCTATTTCCTTGGCTTTTTCGCCTCAAATCCATGTGGAACCAGATAAGGATGGCATTAGTAACCTTTGGATGGTTATAGTAGCGTAGGATTCCACCAATACTTGCCATATAAGCTTCGGATTCTTCTAATATGTCAATTCTCATGTGTAGTCTAAGACAGCTCGTGCAACCTTTACTTCCATGCCCATAACTTTCTCTTGGAAGCTCCAAATCGTGCACCGTTTGATTCGTTGGAAAGTAGACTCGATATAATTTTCAAATATGTATGTAGACACTTGTGTATTTTGACTTGTGCCACAGTTCTTCCTCCCTCTCCTCCTCCTGGACGCTAGCACATCTCATCTTCACTTTCGACTTGTATAGCTCAACAAGTGTCCTACACATATCATAGAAGTAAAGTAGTAGCTCTGCCTCTCGATATATGAAGTGTATAAGACAAGTGTTAATTGAATCCACCTGATAATATTTATCAACGAGGCTTAGCACTTCTTTCCAACATAAAGAGTCATGTTGATAAATATAAATGGTCACTGATGTGCCCGCATCATCCTCCCTTTCTTCAAAACAAATCATCATCAGTTTGTCACATGCATGATGAATGCTATTAGTCATTATCTTTCCCGCATCATACTCCCTTTCTTCAAGAAAAGCCATCCTCGGCTTTTGGCAAGCTGGAGATGAAAGAAACAAAGAGGACAACGTGTATGCAACAGATATGTAAACATCCCAAATTTCATTGTTCTTCTGGTTTTGTATACATATTGCACAGCAACAATGAAGGATATAATACCAAGTAGATACCAACTGATGTAAGTTTGTATGGCAAGGACCAACGTAGGAACTTGGTTTAAAAGCACTCATAGAATCGAAATATGAAGAAATGAGCAAGTCTGATTTCGGCAAGGCATCTTTTCGCATAATTTTGCAACTCAAATTGCGATTATAAGTGAAGCATATAGTAGAATGACTCTCACTGAATAGTTCCTCCACATCCTAAAATTTAGCATGCTAGTGATAATCCTTTCATCTCTTTGAATGTACATTCACATAATTTTCGATAGCACATGCTTGAGCAATATTATGATGAATGCTTCACATATGCTTGCAATACTTGTTGTATGGATAGTTTTGATAAGCTCATGATCCCTTTTGGTAATGCTCAACACAGAGACAAGTTATTCACTCATATTTGCAACTTGAGTTGCAATGCTTGCTGAAAATCTAAGAATGATATGGCATTATATATGCTTTTGAAATCTACCATGAAGTATCACATTTTCAATTATGGTTTGGATATAATTGCTAACCACGCAGAGCTAACCATGATTGATAAATATATATATGCTGCCAACACGCTTTCTTTGCTCTTTGATGGTTTTCGGCTTATGCAAAGCTGAGGACGGCTTTGTTTTCAAGGAAGGGAGGGTGATGAGGACATGGCCCCTATGGATATACCCGCTGCCACCTCTACTTCCACTACTTCAATTACATCCACTGCTCGAGCTATAAAGAACAAACGACGGTTCGTCAAGATTGTCAAGAACAAGTGAGGATTCAGGTTCAAGCTCTCGGGAGGAGGAAGGAATGGAGTTCATGTGTCCATGAAGATGTCCCCACTTAATTGGTGCTGTACAAGGAGTCTTCCCACGTCACTTTTGGTCGAAGAAGTGCTAGAGATAGAGTTCCACAAGATCTGGACTCTGATTCAGATTGCTGAGACAGTCCTGACTTCAAACATCTTTATCTCGAGCATACAGATTCTGATTTGGGTGATCTTGGACTCTCTGGAAAGCTTATCTCGTACTCTTTCCAATCTGTCCAAACCTGTATCCAAATTCCTTACGAGCCAATTGCAACAGCCAAAACAATCCGAGACTACCTCTGTAATAGATCACCTCTTGTCTTTATGTACCTCGTAGGATTCTCTCTTTAGTTTTTAGGTTTCATTGAGTTGTTTAGATATTACTACATTAATGCATCTACAAGTCATGTAGGACTACCACCTTGTTTAGATCGCTAGTGGAACTCCAATATACTTTCGTCTACGTCTTGCACCAATTTAATACTCGCAATTTCGTATTGCCATTTATCATAGTTCTTGCTGGTTCTTCGGTTGCTTGTAGGCACTCGAACTTTGTTGTTCAAGTTGATCACACCTATGGCAAGGTCAATAACCATCGGAGATTGGTTTAGCAATTGCTAAGGCGTATCATCACGTATGGTATAGTCGGATCATCAAGGTCAAACTCCACCAAACCGTTAGTCATCTTCGCTCATCGAAAGATTGGGCCACCATCTCATCAGGACTTCTAGAGGAGATCCAAACCTTCTTTTGGATGAACCATTTAGAGGGTTCGAGATGGTCTGTTTGGACAGTTCGGTCAGAGTGTTCGGGACTTGTATAGGAGATCCAGACATTCATCCAGACGATCCGACTAGAGGGTCTGGGACGATCCATTTGGAGGGTCCAGGATGGTCGGGTTGGACGGTTTGGTCGGATGGTTTGGGACTTCTATTGCATATCCGGATCTTCTTCCAGATGGACTATCCGTTTGTAGGATTCAGGACGATCCGTTTGGATGGTCCGGTCCGAGGGTTCGGGACTTCTAGAGGACATCCGGACCTTCTTTCGGATGGACCATTTGGAGGGTTCAGGACGCTCCATTTGGATGGTCTAGTCCGAGGGTTCGAGACCTGTATAGGAGATCGGACATTCAGTCGAACGGTCTGGCTAGAGTGTTCGGGACGATCCGTTTGGAGGTTCCAAGACGGTTGGGTTGGATGGTTTGTCGGATGGTTCGGGAGTTCTATTGGATATCCGTACTTCGTTTGGACGAATCGTTTAGAGGGTTCGGGACGGTCCGTTTGGACGGTCCGGTCGGAGAGTTCGGGGATTCTAGAGGAGATCCGGACCTTCTTCTGGACGGACCGTTTGGCGGGCTCGGGACGGTCCGGCCGGAAGGTTCAGGACTTCTAGAGGAGATCCAGACCTTCTTCCGGACAGACCATTTGAGGGGTTCGGGACGGTCCTTTTGGTCGGCCGTTTGGTCGGTCCGTTCGGAGGGTTCGGGACTTTTAGAGGAGATTCGAACCTTCTTCTAGATGGACCATTTGTAGGGTTCGGGACGGTCTGGTCAGATGGTTCGGAACTTCTAGAGGAGATCCGGACCTCCTTCCGGACGGCCCGTTTGGAGGGTTCGAGATGGTCCATTTGGACGGTCCGGTCGGAGGGTTCAGCACTTGGATAGGAGATCTGGACATTCATCCGAACGATCTGGCTGGAGGGTCCGACAGGTCCGTTTCGAGAGTTCAGGATGGTCAGATTGGATAGTTTGGTCGGATGGTTCGGGAGTTCTATTAGATATCCGGACCTTCTTCTGGACGGACCGTTTAGAGGGTTCGGGACTGTCCATTTGGACAGTCCAGTCGGAGGGTTCGGGACTTCTAGAGGAGATTCGAACCTTCTTCGGACAGACCACTTGGAGGGTTCCGGACGGTCCGTTTGGACGGTCCGGTAGGAGCGATCGAGACATCTAGAGGACATCCAGAGCTTCTTCCTGACGGATCGTTTGGAGGGTTTGGGACGGTCCGTTTGGACGGTCCGGTTAGAAGGATCGGGACATCTAGAGGACATCCAGAGCTTCTTCCTGACGGATCGTTTGGAGAGTTCGGGACGGTCCATTTGGACGGTCTGGTCAAAGGTTTCGGAACAATTAGATGACATCCAGACCTTCTTGCGGACTGACCATTTGGAGGGTTCGAGACGCTCCGTTTGGACGGTCCGGTCGAAGGGTTCAGGACATCTAGACGAGATCTGGACATTTTTCCGGACGGACCATTTGAAGAGTTCAGGACGGACCATTTGGAGGGTTTGAGACGGTCCGATCGGAGGGTTCGGGACTTGTAGAGGAGATCCAGACCTTCTTCCGAATGGGCCGTTTGGAGGGTATGGTACGGTCCGTTTGGAGGGTATGGTACAGTCCGTTTGGACGGTTCGCTCCAAGGGTGCGGGACTTGTATAGCAGTTCCGGACATTCATCCGGACGATCCGGCTGGAGGGTCTGGCACGGTCCGTTTGGAGGGTTCAGGACAGTCGGGTTGGATGGTTTGGTCGGATGGTTCGGGAGTTCTATTAGATATCCGAACCTTCTTCTCGAGGGACCGTTTGAAGGGTTCAGGATCGTCCGTTTGGACGGTCTAGTCAGAGAGTGCGGGACTTCTAGAGGAGATTCGAACCTTCTTGTGGACGGACCGTTTGGAGGGTTCTGGACGGTCTGTTTGTATGGACTGTGTGGAGGGTTCGGGACTTCACAGGAGGTCCGGACCTTCTTCTGGACGATCCGACTGGAGGGTCCAGGACGGTCCATTTGGAGGGTCCAGGACAGTCGGGTTGGACGGTTTGGTCAGATAGTTCGGGACTTCTATAGCATATCCGGATCTTCTTTCGGATGGACCATCCGTTTGGAGGATTCGGGACGGTACGTCTGGACGGTCTGGTCGGAGGGTTCAGGACTTGTAGAGGACATATGGAGCTTCTTCTGGACGGACCGTTTGGAGAGTTCGGGACGCTCTGTTTGGTGGTCCGGTCAGAGTATTCGGGACTTCCAGAGGAGATCGAGACCTCCTTCTGGACGGACCATTTGGAGGGTTCGGGACTTCTAGAGGAGATCCAGATATTCTTCCGGACGAACCATTGGGAGGGTTCGGGATGCTCTGTTTGGTCGGTCCGTTTGAAGGATTCGGTATGGACTGTTTGAATGGTTCGGTCGGATGGTTCCAGACCTTATTACAGACGGACCGTGTAGAGGGTTCGAGACGTCTAGAGGAGATCCGGACCTTCTTCCGGATGGACCATTTAGAGAGTTCGTGATGGTCCGGTTGGAAGGTTCAGGACTGCAAGAGGAGATCCCAACCTTCTTTCGGACAGAGCATTTGGAGGCTTCGGGACAGTCCGGTCGGAGGGTTCGGGACTTCTAGAGGAGATCCGAACCTTCTTCCGGACGGACCGTTTGGACGGTTCTAGACGGTCCATTTTGATAGTCCTGTTGGAGGGTTGGGGACGGTCCGTTTGGATGGTCTGGTCGGAGGATTTGGGACTTCTACAGAAGATCCAGACCTTCTTCCAGATGGACCATTTGGAGCGGGATGGACCGGTCGGAGGGTTTGGGACTTTTAGAGGAGATCCGGACCTTCGTCTGGACGGATCGTTTGGAGGGTTCGGGACGGTCTGTTTGAACGATCCAGTCGGAGGGTTCGGGACTTGTATAGGACATCTGGACGTTCATCCAGACGATTCGGCAGGAGTGTCTGAGATGGTCCATTTGGAGGGGTTGACAGTTTGGTCGGATGGTTCGGGACTTCTATTGGATATCCGTGTCTTCTCCCGGACGGACCGTCCGTTTGGAGGATTCGGGACGATCCGTTTGGATAGTCCGGTCGGAGGGTTCGGGGCTCCTTGAGGAGATCTGGACCTTGCGGACGGACCGTTTGGAGGGCTCGAACGCTCTGTTTGGACGGTCCGATCGGACGGTTCGGGACTTCTAGAGGAGAGCTAGACCTTCTTGCGGACGGACCGTTTGGAGGGTTCGGGATGGTCCGTTTCTACGGTCCGGTCGAAGGGTTTGGGACTTCTAGAAGAGATCTGGACCTTCTTCCGGACAGACTGTTCGGAGGCTTCTAGACGGTCCGGTCGGATGGTTTGGGACTTCTCGAGAAGATCTGGACCTCCTTCAAGATGGACCGTTTGGGGGGTTCGGGACGGTCCATTTGGACAGTTTGGTCGGATGGTTTGAGACTTCTATTGAATATCCGGACCTTCTTCTGGAGGGACCGTCTGTTTGGAGGATTCGGGACGATCCGTTTGGACGGTCCGGTGGGAGGGTTCGGCACTTCTAGAGATTCGGACCTTCTTCCAGACGGACCGTTCTAAGGGTTCAGGACGCTCTGTTTGGACAGTCCGGTTGGAGGGTTTGTGACTTCTAGAGAAGATCTGGACCTTCTTCCGGATGGACCATTTAGAGGGCTCTGGACAGTCCATTTGGATGGTCCAGTCAGAGGGTTCGAGACTTCTACAGAAGATCCATACCTTCTTCCGGACAGACCGTTTGGACGATCTGGTCGAAGGGTTCGGGACTTGCATAGGAGATCCGGATGTTCATCCGAACGATTCGGCAGGAAGGTCCGGGACGGTCCGTTTGGACAGTCTGGTCGGAGATGGTCCAGTCGGAGGGTTCAGGACATCCAAACGAACCGTCCAAGACCCTCCAACCGGACCGTCCGGATGAATGTCCGGATCTCCTATACAAGTGCCGAACCCTCCGACCGGACAGTCCAAACGAAACGTCCCGAACGCTCCAAATGGTCCGTCGGCAAAAAGGTCTGGATCTTCTCCACAAGTCCCGAAGCCTCCGACCGTCCGGAGCCCTCCAGATGGTCCGTCTAGAAGAAGGTCGGGATATCCAAAAGAAGTCCCAACCATCCGACCAAACTGTCTAAACCGACCGTCATGGACCCTCCAAACGGACCGTCCCGGACCCTCCAACCGAACCATCCGGATGAATATTCGGATCTCCTATACAAGTCCCGAACCCTCCGACCAGACCATCCAAACGGACCGTCCCAAATCCTACAAATGGTCCGTCCGGAAGAATTTCCAGATCTCCTATACAAGTATCGAACCCTTCGACCGGACCGTCCAAACGGAGGGTCCCGAACCCTCCAAACAGTCTGGCCGAAAGAAGGTCCGGATCTTCTCTAGTAGTCCCGAACCCTCCGATCGGACCGTCCAAACGGACCGTCCCGAACCCACCAAACGGTCCGTTCGGAAGAAGGTCCAGATATCCAATAGAAGTCCCGAACCATTCTTCCAAACCGTACAACCTGACCGTCCTGTACCCTCCAAACGGACCGACCCGAACCCTCCTACTGGACCGTCAAAACGACTCATCCCGAACCCTCCAAATGGTCTGTTCGAAAGAAGGTCCGGATGTCCAATAGAAGTCCCGAACCATCTGACCAAAATGTCCAACCCGACCATCCTGTACCCTCCAAACAGACCGTCGCAGACCCTCCGACCGGACCGTGCAAACGGAGCGTCCCGAACCCTCCAAACGGTCTGTCGGGAAGAAGCTCCGGATCTCCTGTAGAAGTCCCGAACCCTCCGACCGGAACGTCCTGAATGCTGCAAACGGTTCGTCCAGAAGAATATCTGGATATCCAAAAGAAGTCCCGACCATTCCTGGACCCTCCAAATGGACCGTCCTGGACCCTCCAACCGGGCCGTCCAGATTAATGTCCGGATCTCCTATACAAATTCCGAACCCTTCGACCAGACCATCCAAACAGACCATCCCAAACCCTCCAAACGGTCCGTTTGAAAGAAGGTCCGGATAGCAGATAGAAGTCCCGAACCATCCTACCAAACTGTCCAACATGACCGACTTGGTCCCTCCAAACGAACCGTCCCGGACCCTTCAACCGGACCATGCAAATGGAGCATCCCAAACCCTCCAAACGGTCCATCGGGAAGAAGGTCTGGATATCCAATAGAAGTCCCGAACCATCCTACCAAACCGTCCAACCTGACCGTCCTGGACCCTCCAAACGGACTGTCCCACACCGTTTGACCGGACCGTCTCGACCCCTCCAAACCGTCCGTTCGGAAGAAGGACCGGATCTTCTCTAGAAATCGTCAACCCTCCGACCGGACCATCCCGAACCCTCCAAACGGTCCGTCGGGAAGAAGGTCCAGATATCCAATAGAAATCCCGAACCATCCGTCCAAACTGTCTAAACCGACCGTCCTGGACCCTCCAAACGGACCGTCCAAGACCCTCCAGCTGCACCGTCCGGATGAATGTCCGAATCTCCTATACATGTCCTGAACCCTCCGACTGGACCGTCCAAACGGAGCATCCCGAACCCTCCAAACACTCCATCCAGAAGAAGCTCCAGATCTTTTCTAGAAGTCCCGAACCCTCCAATCGGACAGTCCAAAAGGACCGTCCCGAACCCTCCGACTAGATCATCAAAACGGGTCGTCCCGAACCCTCCAAACGGTCCATCCGGAAGAAGGTCCAGATATCCAAATCAAGTCCCGAACAATTTGACCAAACCATCCAAACCGACCGTTCTCGACCCTCCAAACCGACCGTCCCGGACCCTCCGTCCGGACCGTCCAAACCGAGCGTCCTGAACCCTCCAAATGGTCCATTTGGAAGAAGGTCCAGATCTAGTCTACAAGTCCCGAACCCTCCGACCGGACCGTCCCAAATCCTACAAACGGTCCGTCCGGAAGAAGTTCTAGATCTCCTATACAAGTGTCGAACCCTCCTACCGGACCGTCCAAACGGAGGGTCCCGAACCCTCCAAATGGTCCGACCGGAAGAAGGTCTAGATCTTCTCTAGTAGTCCTGAACCCTTCGACTAGACGGTCCAAACGGACAATTCCGAACCCTCCAAACGTTCCGTTCAGAAGAAAGTCTGGATATCCGATAGAAGTCCCAAACCATCCTACCAAACCATCCAACCTGACCGTCCTGGACCCTCCAAACGGACCGTCCAAGACCCTCCAGCCGGACCGTCTAGATGAATGTCCAGATCTCCTATACAAGTGCCGAACCCTCTGACCGGACCGTCCAAACGAAGCGTCCCAAACCCTCCAAATGATCCGTCCAGAAGAAAGTCCGGATCTCCTCTTGAAGTCCCAAACCCTCTGACCAGAACGTTCGAATGGACCATCCCGAAGCCTCCAAACGGTCCGTTCAGAAGAAGGTCCGATATCCAAGAGAAGTCTCGAACCATTTGACCAAACTGTCCAACCCAACCGTCCTGAACCCTCTAAACAGACCGTCCTGGAACATCCAGCCGGACCATCCGGATGAATGTCCAGATCTCCTATACAAGTCCCGAACCCTCTGACTGGACCATCCAAATAGAGCACCTCGAACCGTCCAAATGGTCCATCCGAAAGAAGGTCCAGATCTCCCCTAGAAGTCTCGGACCCTCCGACCGGACTGTCCCGGACCTTCCAATTGGACTGTCCGAATGAAGGTCTAAATCCCTCTAGAAGTCCCGAAACCTCAGACTGGACTGTCCCGAACCCTCCAACCGGACCGTCCGGATGAAACTCTAGATCTCCTCTAGAAGTCCCGAACCCTCTGACCGAACCGTCTCAGACCGTCTAACCGGACCGTCCCGGACCCTCCAACCGGACCGTCTCGAAGCTTCAAATCGGACCGTCCAGATGAGATCTGGATATCCTCTAGAAGTCCCGAAGCCTCCGACCGGACTGTCCCGGACCCTCCAACCGAACGGTCCGGATGAAGGCCCGGATCTCCTCTATAATTCCCGAAGCCTCTGACTGGACTGTCCCGGACCCTCCAACCGGACCATCTGGATGATGGTCCGGATCTCCTCGAGAAGTCCCGAAGCCTGTGACCAGACTGTCCTGGAGCCTCCAACTAGACCGTCTGGTTGAAGTTCTGGATCTCCTCTAGAAGTCCTGAAGCCTCCGACCGGACTGTCCCGTACCCTTCAACCAGACCGTCTGGATGAAGGTCCGGATCTCCTCTAGAATTCCCGAAGCCTCCGACCGGACTGTCCTGGACCCTCCAACTGGACTGTCTGGATGAAGGTCTGGATCTCCTCTAGAAGTCCCAAAACCTCCGACCAGACTGTCCCAGAACCTCCAACCAGACCATCCGGATGAAGCTCCGGATCTCCTCTAGAAGTCCCGAACCCTCCGACCGAACCGTCTCGGACCGTCTAACCGAACTGTCCCAGACCCTCCAACCGGACCGTCCCGGACCTTCAAACCGGACCATCCGAATGAAGGTCCGGATCTCCTCTAGAAGTCCCGAAGCCTCGATCGGACTGTCCCGGACCCTCCAACCGGACCGTCTGATTGATGTCCCGGATCTCCTCTAGAAGTCCTGAACCCTCTTACCAGACCGTCAACCGGACCATTCCGGACCCTCCGTCCGGACCATCCGGAAACTTGATGGTCTATGAGACCATCATTCGATTCTATAAAATGCCCACAAGATCTTAGCATGGCATAAAATGTATACAAGTTATGAGTAGTGATATTACAATAATGAATAAATGAAACAGATTTAATTTTGATAATGGTTTAACCACCCATTATCATTTCAAGTTAAGTAAAATTTGTAATGTTCTATCTCTAAGTCCTCCATGACTTAAGAGACAACCCGGGACGAGGCTACCTACCTCAGTTCCCAAAGCAAGTGAAGTCGAGGTAGGGTTAACCATCCTAACCTCGCACATAATTCATGTTATTTTCTCTAAGTCCTCCCCCACTTAGAGAGATCCTGGAATAAGGCTAACCACCCCAGTTCCTAGGTCAAGTGGCGTCGAGTAGGGTTAACCACCCTAACTTCAAAAAAGAGGTGCTCTGATAAGATTGTGGGTGCATGGTTGGCCGACCATTACCCTTCCCAACTCCCATTGACCGCACTCTCAACGTGGGTGAAGGAAAAGTCCAACGACACCGGTATCAATCTAGGTTAACCACCTGACGATCCATCTGTTTATAATAGTTCCCGGCTCTCGCAACTCACTTATTAGGGTTCAAGTATTCGATTAGGTGATTTAAAGGACACAACCAAACCATAATGATTAACAACCATCAACCATGACATAGATTAACTGGAATATTTCAACAAGCGTGCAAGCTTGCCTGATAGCTTGTGAAGGTGCATACGTATCCAAATTCAACCATGAGGGAAATCTGAAGACCTGAACATCGATAAGAAACGAATAACCCTCTAGAAGAGGAAAAGTGAGTCTAAGCATTTATTTCAAACATGGTAAAGAGGCATGGAATGCAATTACGGATTTAAGAAAAGAATGGAATTAACCTAATCATGCTTCACATTTTGAGTTAGTTTAAATTGAGATATAACGTTAGTCATGGATGAGTGTATGAAAATGGATATGCAACTAAGGCATGAAAGTAATTATCCATTAAAGTTAAGATATAGGTTCCTCTCGCATTGGATTCATTTTGGATTCATTTTTAGTTGTACTAAGTCTTAATTTCAGTTGTATGTATAATTTCATATATTCATTTAAGGTAGATGCGATGACCATATTAGCTAAAGATGAAAGTTCAATTAACCGATTCATTATAGCAGATTCTGATTAGTTAAATAGTCTACATGCGAGCTATATTATATGATATTTTAAAGTGCTATTTAAGACTTCGTAGAGTATAACAAGGTGACATGCATGTATATACACTAAAAAATGCCATGGTCACCGACATGACTCTAACATGCACACAACAATCTCTACAAGGTTTAGGATGTTAATTTCATCATTTATATAGCCACTTCAATTAATTATGCTTGCATATTGTAATAAAAAGAAATCGAAACAGCGGGATGGTTTTGGTCATAATCCATACACAGCTTATCAGAATTGGATGATTAAGCATGCTAAACGGAGCTATCACCGATTTCTATGACTTATCTCTAATGTTCATCTCAAAAATAAACAAACAAAGGGCACCGGAACAGCCGTGGAATCTTTCAACCACATAAATAACCTATGAAGAGCAATTACCAAAATGCCTAACTCATCACGTTACATTGCACTATTATCACACATCATCACCTACGCAAACGGCACCTCCATCTCCTTCGAGTCACCGGTGGCGAGATGGCAGTGCAGCAACGAGGGAGTCATGGGGAAAGATAGGCCTACGATGACTCGGAGCAGGAGGGCCGTGGCGCATGGCTTGCCGACCGTTGGGGCGTGGACAACCAAGTGACGGGGCGGCACGCTGCACAGGGACATGGAGCGCGTGAGTCGGTGGCTTGCTGCCACCGGCAGCAGCGGCGGCAGCAGCCTGAGGGGTTGGCAAGGCCTGGCAGCGTGCTGGTGAGATCCTGCCGGCGACGGCAACTAGCCGGGGAGAGGCGTGAGCTAGAGTGGAGGAGCAGCGGCTCACTGTGCTGACGAGCGGCGGCATAGGCGGCGGCTCGGCCCGAGGAGCACATCGACGGCACTGAGCGGGCAGAGGTGGGTCCACCGGCGGGATGGCGGATGGCGCGCTAGCAGCAGAGCGGAGTAGGCGGGGAGGCGTAGCGACCCGTTGGTCATCGGGGGCGACAGCTGCTGGTGGCGGTGGAGGCGACATAGCGGCGGGCACGCATGCGCTGCGAGTGGAGAGGAGCGCGCGGGGGGATGCAGGGCCATGTGTGAGGAGGGAGGCAGGGAGGCAACCTCGCCGGCGAGAGGACCTGCCGACGGCAGCAGCCAGATGGACAGTGGCGGGAGCAATGCCCTAAGAGGTGGCAATGTGTGACCGCTCAGAGGTGGCCAACAACATGGGGGATTTGGGGATCGGTAGTTGGACAAGGGCCGGCCGGCCCCCTTATCCATTATTTTCTTACTTCGTAATTATTTTTTTTTATTTCTTTAACTATTTTAGAGATATCTCATCCTTTAAACTTTAATTACCTCCGCACGATGGTTTCGGCATCCAAAACTGTCGAACCACTAGTCCATCTTGTGTATCTCGGACACAACTACCTGACCTGATCGTGCAAATGAAGATTTGATTTTTAATTTTAGTTTCCACTTGGTTTAATTTTCACATTTAAAATTATATTTCCTTAATATTTCAAATTTATTTGCAAGACTTAAGAAAGTCACGAGGGCTTTAAACTCAAGTCATACCGAATGATCAAAATGTATGCATGAGTGTAGAAAAACTCAAGGTTTTATTTTCTTTGAATTTTTGTACAACCATATATACGAGTTTACAAAATTTGGATGTTACGAATTCAGCACTAGTATTGGAGGTCATATCGAAACAATGAAGCATTAGTGTCAAATTATCTTCTCTCAAAGCAAAAAGTTGAATGGAATGCAAATCATATGCACCAAGAATTCATTGCCTATGTCATAAATTGCTACAGCATGTAACATAGTCTTTTCAATCAAATGCAAGTGGTCATTGTCGGAACAAGCAAGTTTAGAATCAATTTCCGCATGGCCGATGCAAATCATATGCACACATATTCCATCATCTATAATAATATCTCTAATTAAATTAATTCTATAAGTAAGAGTGCAGAGGGAATTCCAAGATAGTAAACTCACTAGTTTAGAAACTTTTTCTAAAGAATGTGTCAAAGTCATAGGGTTAACAACTTAAATAGCACATATAGCATCATGAGTAACAACATTGTACATGTCATTCCACTCTATCAACTTTTCATAGCCTACTTCAGAATCGGTGTTTACACATGGCTCATCAATTGGTGCTCGCAAATTCGTAAAAGAAACAACTTCAGAATATGGAGCATGTAAGTCTTTATCTATATCATTTTTTTAATATGTTGCATATCCAAATCTTGAGGTATGCAATAATACCACATGGGGTACAAAAATCAGCAAGCAATGTATTGGTTCCAGAAAAATTATCATGTGATTCTTAGGAAACAATTTCAGCACTAACATGTGATTCTAAAACACAAGTAGCATGTTCATCATCTAGTTGTGGTGTAGATATAAGTGAAGCGTTATCACACGACTCTTCCTTATCACAAGGAGCATTAAGTAGTTCTTTACAAATGGCATTCTCAACTTGTGGTAAAGGCAAACTAACAAGCGGTTCGACTCTAGGTTGCTTTAAAATAGCATGAGTAGTGGACAAGTAGAGTTCATCACGGGGAGCATGGGGATTAGTACCTTTAGTAGGTCGCAACATGGGAACTTCTACCGTGTGTTTATTGGTCTCATTTATCCGTCTCTTGATCCCCTGTTCAGCTTTGCAAGCAAGACGAGACAAACGATCAATAGAAAAGTAGTCCTTATGCATAAGTTCCTCCTGAATGTCATGGTTCAAACATTTTCAAAATATATTAAGAGTAGCTTCCTCACTTTCATTGATATTACAACAAAATAAGTAATATTGATGGTCTAGATAGTACTCATCAACAGTGTTACTACCTTGTTCTGAATGTTGCAACTTACGAAACTTGTTACGTATAAAAGAGGACGATACGAATTTGTATCTCATTGCAAGTTTTAATTCTTCCCAAGTGTAGATATATAATCAGGGTATAATCTATAATATTCATCCCACCAGATAGTAGCAAAATCAGTAAATGTACTAGCAGCAGCCCATACTTGCTTATGCTTAGGAAAAACATAGCTAGCAAATATTTCATTGAGTTCTAATTCCCAAGGAGATAAAAATCAGGCCTATCACAACCCTCAAATATTGGTATAGAAACAACATGATCATGTACCTTTTCACGTTGTGGTACCTTTCGTGGAGGTAGTCGTACTTGCCGTGGTGGTGATGATCACCTTAGGGTATGGCACATCTCCCACTATAGATCTAGCCCAAAAACAGATTACTCCAGGACCTGTCATTGTTAGTAGAAGAGAAGGAAACAAATCACAAGTATATGTCCCTATCAACTACTAGGATGTGGCAAGCCAAATAAAGATTCTTACAAGTTCTTACCATGTAGCAAGTGGTGACAGGAAACCAACGATGTCAAATACCTCCAAAAATTGAGTAAAGCGATTGCTAGGTAGACGTATATTTGCACGGTGTAGAGTATGTTGAGCTAGTCAGGCTTCAATATGGTAGCAAGGATTAGCAACAATCAATTTAGCAAATGCAAGTTGAATAAGTGCTCAAAGTACAATGTTGCTAATCCTAGCTTAGACTAAGTACTAGACAATCAATCCCCAAAAGATATAAGTGAAGCTCAAAGAGATGTGGTGCAAATAGCCCTAAAAAAGAGAGTGAGATTTCTGAGTTTTTTTCTTTAATTGGTCTTCTATGTGGCTTATTTTCCTTTATGTATTTTTCTGTACTTTTGTATTTTTTAATCTCAAAAACTCACTCAAAAAAGCAAAAGGGCAAAGAGCAAATGTGGTGCAACAACACAGATATGGCAGCAAACAGCAAGCTAAAAGCTGTCACGCAATTGCCGCGGCAGCAGAAACAAGCAAAAGCTTTGCCACGACAAAAAAAGGGCAAGAGGCCAAAACTTAAATCTATGATTTCTCCCAAACAGTTGGGCCAAATTGGCTAAAATTTTTATGGTAGGCTCCTGAGAATATCCTTGATTTTACAGAATGTTTTCAAAAAATTTGGAGCATTTTGAAATCTCGAGTCCGAAAGGGATTTGAATTCGGACATAATTTGAATCTGAAGTATATTTGGAATCCTTGTCCGAAAGCAAGTAGAAGTGGATGTCCAAAAGGCTTTTTAAGTATGTGGGGGAGCCCTTGTGGTCGAGCCAAGTCTTTTCCCAAGAGCCCTTGTGGGATCTGAACCAAAATAGGCAGATTTGAGGCACCCGATTGGAACTCTAGGCAAACACGTTTCTTTTTCTGATTTGTGTTATTTCTGAACTCTCCTCTGAACTAAATGGTTGTGGTTGAGCAAAGATTCAAGGAGACCAATATATTCTTCCTCTCAGCTAGGACTTGTAGCTTCCCTAGCTGTGGTAGCAAACTTAGGCGGTGTGGAAGGAAATTTTGTGGCATGGCAGCGGATTGATGTTGTTTTGGCAGGGTTTTGTTGGCATGGCAGCGATGGTGGTGCGCGTGCAACAAGACGATGGTGGAAAAAGCACGACGATGGTGGTAGTGGCAAGATGATGATGGCAGTGGCAAGATGAACTAGACATAATCTACAACTATGACTAGCAACTTGACACGACGATACAACTACAAATTCAACAATGCAAAATTTACTGAAGAGAAAGATGCAATGGCACAGAGTGGTTTGGATAGCAGGGAAAACAATCTACTATTTTTTGTAGGCTTTTCCTGGACAATAGGTAAAAACAGATCTAACTATCTATGAACACGATAAATCTCACCGAGTAACTATAGCTTTGATACCACTTGATAGAACTTTGGGTGTCCCGATCTTTCGATTAGAAACACACATCGGTTTGGTAGAGATGACTTTGATGATCTGGCTACACTCATACAATGATGGAGCACCTAGGCAATCGTTAAATCAACTCTTGGAGGTAATTGACCTTGCCGTGGGCACATTCAATCTGAACACGAGGTCCTTTATCGCTGCAAGCAACCGAAGAACGAGCAAGAATAATTGAAGGCAACCTAAAATTGCACATATAGATGAAGTATGATATATTGATATGGTGCAGTTCTGCAAAGTAGTCGAACTAGGTGGTCGCATGATGAGACGGTGGCCAATCTTTCGATGAGACAAAGGTAGCTATCGATTTGGTGGAGGTTGACCTTGACGATCCGACTATACCGTACGCGACGATACGCCTTAGCAATCGCTAAACCAATCTTTGATGGGTATTGACCTTGCCGTAGGCACGATCAACCTGAACAATGAAGTTCGAGTTCCTGCCAACCACCGAAGAACCAACAAAAACTATGATAAATTGCAATATGAAATTGCGAGTATTAAATTGGCATAAGAGCTAGAAGAAAATGTACTGAGATTCCACTAGCAATCTAAACAAGGCAGTAGTCCTATATAACTTCTAGACACAATAATGTAGTACTAGCTATACAACTCAATGAAACCCAAAAACTAAAGAGAGAATCCTAGGGGGATATATAAAGAGAAGAGGTGATCTATTTCAGAAATAGTCCCAAACTATTTTGGCAATTGCAGTGTGCTTCAAAGGAATTTATAGATGAGACCATACAAGTTGGAAATAGCACAAGATAAGCTTTCCAAAGAGTCCAAGATCACCCAAATCGGAGTCCGTATGTTCAAGATATAGACGTTTGAAGTCAGAGCTGTCTCAACAATCTAAATCAGAGTCCAGATCTTGTGGGATTTGTTCTCTAGCTCTTCTTGGACCAAAAGTGATGTGGGAAGACTTCTTATATAGCATAATTCATATGGGACATGGTCATAGTGACATGAACTTCATTCCCTTCTCCTCTTGAGAGCTTGAACTTGAATCCTCACATATTCTTGAAGATCTTGACGTACCTCCTTTTGTTCTTTATGGCTTGAGCAGCGAGTTGAAATAGTGAAAGTAGAGGTGACAACGGGTGTATCCATGGGGGTCATGTCCTCATCATCACAAGACACAACTAGAGTTAATGTTCTAGGCAACAAAACTATACTCAACAAAACCCAAAACTAAAGAGGGTATCCTACGGGCTACATAAAGAGAAGAGGTGATCTGTTTTAGAGATATTCCCAAACTATTTGGGCAATTGCGGCGTGCTCATAGGAGATGAGGCTAGACATGTTAGAAATAGCACTATATAAGATTTCCAAAGAGTCCAAGATCACCCAAATCGGAATCCGTATGCCCGAGATATAGACATTTGATGTCAAGGCTGTCTCAACAATTTGAATCAGAGTCCAGAACTTGTGGGAGTTGATCTCTAGCTCTTCTTGGATCAAAAGTGACGTGGGAGAACTCTTTATACAGAACCAATCCATGTGGGACGTATCTTCATGGTACATGAACTTTATTCCCTCCTCCTCCCAAAAGCTTAAACTTGAATCCACGCTTGTTCTTGACGATCTTGATGGACCTCCTTTTGTTATTTATAGCTTGAGCAACGGACATAGTTGTAGTAGTGGAAGAAGAGATGGCAGTGGGTGCATCCATGGGGTCATGTCCTCATCAGTCATCGACCTACTGGGATTGGGTGGTTGTCCTGAGCACCTCAAGCTCCGCCGCTTGCAAGCACTCCAACCTTCGCCCTTTTCGCCGTCTCCTCGGCTTGACGCCGAAGATCTTCCACCTCGTCTGCCAAGCTTCGCACATTCACTCCTCCATCTTCGGTCATCGGGGGTACTGGCGCATCCTCAGCTCAGCTCGCAACCCGACCTCCGCCGCCTCCAACAACGCTGGATCCAACTCCACCTGGAGGGTCAACCGGGGTTGCACGAATCCCCACGGTCGGTGCAAACTGACGATGAAGTCACCGTCAGGCAGTAAACTTATGGCACCCCATATTGACTAGTCAAGATGCTAAGGGGACTAGCTACCGAGAGTCTCCACAATCTCTACTGCTACCCTAGAATTCTTGCTGAAAATAAACATAGAAAATATAGCTGGAAAAACAACCAAAAGCTCCTAGAATATCTTTTATTTCTTCTCCCGCTTCTGAAGGGGGGTCGCCCTGCCCTTTTATAGGCAGAAACGACTTACAGGTGATCGTACATGTCTACCCCTAGACAGTTTATGGTTCTACCCTATGCCTTATTACAACACCTAGGGCAGTCCTGTCCTTTCCTCCTCGCTGTTACCTACTATATGCGCCAGAATCAGCAATATGCGCCTCACCGGTACAGAATGCCGCCCCACTTCGAGCTCCCCCTTGGGTGCTCCTACTCTCCGCTTGCCTTCAAGCTTCGCTTGCCTGCATCTCGTCAAGGACCTCACCACATCTCGCCAAGATATACGTCGCTGTCCGATCGAGGCACGCCTCACGCAAGTATGCGACAATACCTCCCGGTCTGCTGCCATGTCGCCCAAGGGTGCCTCGTCGAGAGATGCCGCTAGACCCTTGCAGAGTAGCTCGACAAAGTTAGTGTTTCTTATTGAAGAATTGGGGGTACCTTGGCCAGCTAGGGCGTCGTGGCGGGCTCCTCCAACACTATGCCGTGTTACTTTTCATGTCAGTAGCACTACTAAGTCTTGCGAATACGTTTGTACTCACTAGTAGTTGTCTTGCATGCATAGGAACAGAGGACCCCTCTCGCAATGAATACTATCGAAACGATACTTGAACTGGTTACCTTCGTTAGAGTTCTGATCTTTTGGAACTGTAAAAGGTACTTTTGGGTTTGTAATATACTTATCCGTATCTTGGACCACTGAATGCTTTACTTCCGCTGTTTTGACCTTTAGGTCTTTTGTTTGTAACATAAGTACTTGCCCGAAGATAAAGGATGTAAATTATTATCCTATAATCTCTCTTGTAGAGTTGTGTAATGATTTATGAGTTATTCACCACGTCCCTCTATACAAATTGCGTGTATGAAATGAAGTGTAACTTGAATTTAGGCTAACTAGGATTTGAAATGGTGAAAACTATGTATTATGGTCGAGAAATTAAAGTGCGTGTTTGTGATCATACATTATACTTACTAATTTAGTAATTACTCGCGATTGTCAACTCTCGGTACTGAAGAATTCATGTGAAATTGAAGCTAGCCATGATCAGACAAGGGAGAGTATAATAACTTAACGTGTATAATATGGAAACGTGAAGAATTCATACGTGACGGAGAGACAGATTAGATGAAAGCAAACAACAGTACTAACCATGACTAGACTTTTTCAGGATGACAACGAGAAAAGGTAGCTGTTCAGTGAGCCAAACACTTTTTTAGAACCTAGGGCCCTGTTTGGTACAGACTTAAATTAATCAGGTTTGCTATCCTTAACCCTCTTTAACCCTGTCAAGTTGGTTTAACCCAATTTTTATGTTTGGCAACTAACCTAGTTAATCCAAAATACTGTTTGGATGGATTAACGAGATTAAGTCAGTTTAAGGATGATTGTACAATTTTACCCCTAATTAATCGTTTTCTAGTTCGTCTAAAAATCGATTGCCAATTACCATAGGCGTAGACAAGTTTGCTTCACCTCGTCCTATTTCCTTCACTGCGTTCTCAAGGGAAAGAAAAATATATGTTCCCCATTCATGTCCAACTCCAATCTCTCATGAGATCCCAAGCCACCAGCAAGAGATTGAACTCGTGGTCTCGTGGACCTCACCATTGTTTCCACAGAGGAGGTGGAGGCGAGCTTCTTCGTGGAGGGACGGCAGCTGAGGTGGTGCAGACGAGGTAGATGGTGTGACGGCGGCGACGGTGTAGATGAGGCTACAATGACGGATGCAGAAGCACATGCGTGAGCTTCTGTATCTCAGCATACTCCCAGCAAAGAAGGTCGAGGGAGTTGCTGCACGGTGTCCCACCGGAAGAGGCGACGGCCGTTGCCGCTGCGGCTGTTATGCACATGGACGAGGCATTGAGGTGAAGTACTTCTTCAGCACTTCTAATTAATCTTGCTTTCATGTACAAATCATTCCTTTGTGCTATGGCGTTGAACAATCATAAGAAACAGAATTATCTGTTTGTTCTATTGTTGTTCTGAACAAGCATAAGGCGTTTGCAAATAAGAAATCATGGGAGTTCACATATGTAGAGAAATAAACAGCCCCATATGAATATATAGCCTTGATTGCTTCAATAATTATCTGGAGACCTCCGAGTTACACATCTTCTTCATTGCCCATCGGAGCTACCTGCATTTGGTTAGCATGTCAGGCCTTGTTATTCTGTTATAGTATGATGAACTGAACTTGCACACTTACAAAAGATCATCTTTACCTCATTAGCTGAATCTCGTCCATTAGAGAGTACATTAGTAATTAATCGACGCAGTTCTACTCCTCTATGCCTCTCATCAGGTCCAACAATAACAGTGTTGTGCACTTCATTGTCTCCAGCAGTAAAATATTTATCATCGCCATTGTTTTGCCTAATGAAGTTATGTATAATAGAACAGGGCATAACAATGTTGCGTTGGAACTTTATAAAGTAAGGTGCTCATTCTCTTAGAATTTTACCGTCTCTTGAGGATGCCAAAAGTTCTCTCAACTGCATTCCTCAGTTTGAGCATGATGATGGTTAAAATGATCTTTTCTATTTCGATGGCGATGATTTGTTGAATTTTGATAAGTGGACAAATAGTATCTCCCACCACGATATGGAGCAATAAATCTTTCAGTGTTAGCATATCTTGAATCCACTAAATAGTATTTTCCTATAAAACAAATCAACATCTTAACTCAGAAAGTTTTAAGAAATGATGTAAAGTTTAATGAGCTATGGTAAAAAATAGTAGCAAACACCTTCAGGAACAGTAAAGCCTCCCTCCTGAAGACTCCATCTTAAGACGTGCATGTCTGCTGCAGAACTTTCCCATCCAATGCATACATACATGAATTGATTATCAAAGGAGCATGAAGCCATAACATTTTGTGAAGTGAAACCTTACCTATTACGGTATCAAGATTGTTTGCTCTTAGGCACTACTACTAGAATATGTGCGCCATCCACAGCACCAACAGCATTCTGAAAAAATAGATAAGGCAGCAAGAGGTTATGTTTAACATACTAACTAGGCTTGATAATTAATAAGCAAAATTGTAAATATATATACCTTGAAAGCTGGATAGAAAGGACTATCCATTACTCTAGGATGGATTAGGTACATCTCCTTCTGGCATTACTATCAGATCATGCTTCAATGAAATAATTGCTTTCAGAACTGAGTTAAAATGCCTACTGACAGTTTCTCCAGAATGTTGGAATGTCTCAGCTACATTTCTGTTACCAACACCATGACCTACTATGTATAAGAACATAGTCAATTGTTCAATGCTAGTAACATTTTTTGTGTTTGCTACTAGACCTCTCTGCTCCAGCAAATCTCATAGAGCTAAAAACGACGTGTTAGTCATCCTAAAATAATCATAACCCCTATTTGGATGACCACCTAATATGTCATGAACTAGTTCATGGCCTGAATAAGGTCTTGTTCGGTCTGGTTATTACATCTTTTGGAATGACAATACCGTTATGTATCAAGATGACAATGATTTCCTCCCACATGTCCTCATCCTCATCTAGCATTCTTTGTAGATCTGCTAGGTTTGTTGCCGACATGTTCCTGTAGTACATTGTTAAAAAATTTCAAATAGATTTCATTCATTGGTCACACCATTTGTAGAATCACTTAGCAATGATAGCCAACAAGAGTAATTATGAAATACAATCAGTAAAACATCTAAAAAGTATTGTTAGGAAATAGCATATTTTGAAGCATAAATAAAACTAACAATAACCATCTAAGACTAGATACTCCTAGATGTTGCGCCAGCATGTTGATAATGGTGGAGGGGTCTTGTCGTGGCATGCATGTCTTGGTTTTGTTATGACAATGCAGGTAGGTGAGGAAAATACCGACTAATCCAACTGGGTATGCGTGAGATATCCATAGACATAAAAGTTTCGCACTTTTTCTCATCCACAAATAGTTCATAGCAGGCAAATACTAATTCATCACACATATTACCCATACTCTCCAGCCTATCAATGCATTCTTTCATTGTAAATGTCTTTGGTTGTGCCTTAAAAATCTCTTTAGTTAACTGAAGACGTTGTCTACTAATCTCAGTAAGTTCTGCTAAAATGTCATTGCAATCCCCTCGACCCCTTTTACGAGTATCCTTTTTCTGGTGGTGTTTACCTCTTAGCACCGTCGCACACTGTATCTTTGGCACCATTTAAATTGGCAGCTTGTTTTGAGTTGATAGAATGTAGGTGCGTAGAATTGGTGAACTCATCATCATCATCTGAATCTGGTATTTCCTCCAAATTGATAGGTTTTCTAGCTTGACCGAATACCACCTTCTTGTTGACTCCCCTGTTGTGAATGGCAACATCATCATCAGATGACGCAGAATCATCAGACTAATCATATGCACCAACTTTGGATGAATCTACATGCTTCCCTGATGCCATATTCTTCCCATATATGAACTCCAAATCTTCGTACTGTGGAAATGCTTTGTCCTTGCATTTTAAATAATCTGCATTCTTCTAAAAAAGGAAAAGATATTAGATCGAAGGTTGTAATTAGCAGTTTATGTAGAAAAATATAATCGCCAAATTTTATTAGTATGTACCTCACCAAGCTCATCCCAACTAGAATGATCACCGGGCACTGCCATCTTCAATGTTGGGTCCCAACCCCAACCACTTTTATTTGCCAAATTATGATACAAAGCAATTTTTTTCTTCAGATTCTTAAGTCTGTTAAGCAACTTGTCCTTCACAAGTGTTGATCGTGCTTGATGATTGAATAGTTGGATAATCCATGTCCGTGCTCCAGATGTATATGTTCCACTAATGCAATTTCCTTGATTGTATTCATCACGAAAAATTCCAAGAAAAATCAGATCTAGTCTGTCATCCCAATTATTCATCCTAACACGTGATTTGCCTCGTGCTTTCATGTTTCCAGATTCAAGATGTGGTTGTGCAACATTCTTTCCCATCTTTGCTACTAGCGCCAAGAGGTATAGTTCAATGTATCAATTGAAATTGCCGCATGTTTACTCTCCATAAAAATCTAGTAAATTTCTAACGTACAGAGCAATCTAATAAATCTCTAATATACAGAAAGAACAGGGGGAACATAATCTTATTTTCCATCTATTGCGGGCTAAGGAAATATATAGACGTTGTCAAAATATGCAATCAAATTGATGGAACTTGTGATACTTACGATGGAGAGGAGGAGATGCAGACTGTTCATCCACAAGCCAAGCTTCTATTCTTCACACGCCGCCGCAGTTTGTGTTTCACCTTTGCTTGCCTATATAATTTAGAGCCAGAATAACTTATTTCCCATACGTTACTTTTACATCCTTTACCATGTCATGTACCTTCATACCGCTATATTGCTTTGGAGGTGTACCGTCCTCGATTTATCCGTTGAATTGTTTCTTTATTCGACGGTACGGATGGTCTCTTCGAAGGAACCTACGGTGACTCATGTATACGGTTTTCCCCGAATGCTTAAGCCACTGACTAGCCGTATCATCCAGGCAATTAGTACATGCTTTTGACCCTTTCGTACTCTGGCCAGAAAGGTTAGCAAGGGCTGGATAATCATTTGTGGTGCAGAACAGTAAGCTACGCAGATTGAAGTTCTCTCACTTGTGAGCATCGAATATATCTTCCCCATGGGTCCACAATTTCATGAGATCTTCCATCAATGGCTCTAGGTAAACATCTATATCGTTCCTTGGTTGCTTTGGTCCTTGCACAAGTATCATCATCATAATGTACTTCCGCTTCATGCACAATCAAGGAGGAAGGTTATAAATACACAGATTCACTAGCCAGCTGCTATGACGGCTGCTCATGTTTCCGAAAGGGTTCATTCCATCCGTGCTTAGTCCAAACCTTATATTTCTTGGTTCCCTCCTAAAATCTTCAAATTTTCTTTCAATGTTTCTCCACTGGATTGAACCAGTAGGATGTCTAAGCTTTCCGTCGTTCTTGCGTTTATCAGCGTGCCAACGCAGCAGTTCTGCATCCTTTGGGTTCACAAATAAATGCTTAAGACGGGGGATTATAGGCAGATACTACATGACCTTAGCTGGAGTTCCTTTCGTCATCTCGTCGCCCTCATCTTCGACTACTTTCTTCATACGCTTGTATCGAGAGGACTTACATATCGAACATGCATGGAGGTTTGTGAACTCCTTTCTGAAGAGGATACAGTCCTTCAAACAAGTAAATATTCGCTGTACTTCCATTCCCAACGGACAAAGAACGTTCTTCACTTGATACGTACTTCTAGGCAACTCGTTTCTCTCTGGAAACATGTCCGCTATGAGACCTAACAACTCTATGAAACTTTTGTCTAACCATCCGTTGCTTGCCTTCAGTTTCCATAATTCAAGCACTGATGATAATTTCGTGTACTTACCCTTGTATCCCTCAAACAAAGGTTTCTCCGAGTCTCCCATCAAGAGTTTGAATTTCTCGTACTCTCGCGTATTACGGTTTCCTTCTGCATGGCGCAACATCTCGTCCAAATGGTGAAGATCATCCGACGATGTTTCTTCATCTGAATCATAATCGACATCAGTGCCATATAATTATCTTCCTCCGCGATGTCGTCATTACCACCTTCCTGGATTGTTTGCTGCTCACCGTGACTTGTCCAACATGTGTAATGCTCTATGAAAGCCCTACGAATTAGGTGATGTTGGATCTGCTCTAAGTTCTCAAACATGTGTACATTCTCGTAATCTTTGCATGGAAAACAAATATATTGTTCTCCTTTATTCAACTTATGCTCTTCTGTGACTCTTATGAAATCTGACACGTCATTAAGGTACCGTTCACTTGAGCGGTTACCATCATACATCCAGTTTTGGTCCATCTACAGGATAAATTAAATAAATTTAATTAATTCATGTAAAATATTGAGGCTCACAAAGTGCATACCAACTAATCTATACAATATTAGTTAATATTATCGTTATTATTTGGTTTTGACTACATGTAAGTAATAATTACCAATAGTCTTTTTATTTCACGACCAACAATTACTATGTTGGTAATATTTTTACTACATGTGAATGATTATTACCAATATTTTATTTCATTCACGAAGATATGACCTACAAATAATTACACATTTATTTACGACATAAATAAAATTTTAATTAATCATGCCATTAATACGTGGGTGTTTACTATATCAAAATATTTTTAAAATTTCATTTCATACAACATTTCGACAATTACAATATCTTTTTACGAGACAAGATAAATCAAGTCTAGAATAATAAATTACTATATGCTATATATACAAGGGATAATTGCCAGAATACCACTAATAAAACCATGAATTGCTAGATATGACAATGACAGGTGGGGTCTGGACCCACCTGTCATTGACACACTCAGTGGTATTTTAGCAAACTGCTGATTTCACTAGTGATATGAGGGCAAATCTCTCTATATACAAATATCTCTCTTTCATAAAATCTAAACCACTCAAATATATCATTTTGCCACTCTAAATTAGCTAGCCACATCCTCAATATACTAATTAAAACTAATTTATGCCTCAAATTCAAGAAAGCCAAATAAAATTTTCCATAACATAGCTAGATCTGCATTCTCTCTCTTACCACATTACATCTAGCAAATTAATCAAACTTTTAAACCAATCACTAACCTTAGATCACCAATATGAAAGATATATGCAATATCCTCTCTAAATCCAGAGCTTTTGGGCTCAATTCAATCTCCAAGGTGAAAAATCGCAAGAGTTCCGCCGCCACTACTGCTGTGTGTAAGAACAGAACATTGAAGACAAGGAGCTCGTCTGGCAGACTGTAATAAATGGATACCTTATCACATGCAGGTTTCAACAAAAACCGCCTGTAATAAGGCCAACATCACAGGCGGTTCTCAGTGATATGTCGTCTACATATTGCAAGTGGTTCTTTGACAGAATCACCTGTGATATTTTGTCATCACATGCGGTTCGCGTTTCTCTGACTTAACTCAGGCGTTCTTCTTTGCGAACCGCCTATGATCTATAACAGAGACGTATTTACTTATCTGCTTGTGATGAGGGGTCTCGAATGACCAGTTCTGTAGTAGTAAGGTATAGCTTGATTATGGGATATATGGCGCACTTGTTAGGCGGAGGCTTCAGAAGTGTATTTTCGTGGGTCCAAATCTATCCCAACTTTGAAAATAGGAAAAAATATAGCTTAGTCATTTGATAGTGCAAGGTATCACCCGATTAAATATCCACAATTTTGCTGAATACAGGAGTAGTTTCTTTTCCGGAAAGGGGAGCTGGATCATAGCACATGCACTCACATGCACGGTGTATTAAGTTCTAGATTTCTCAGCCATGTCAGAAAATGAAATTGTTTAGAACGATTTTGCGTCGAGAAGAACTCGCCGCAGCCCATAGTACGCCCTTTTTTAACACAATATTCGGTACACTAACAGCTGGCCGGCTGCCGTAGACAGTTAACACTAGTACGACCACGTTTCATACGATGTAAATTTAGAAGAAAACACTGCACAATTCCCTATACGATGACCATAGAGTGTAGTATCAAGGTACTTACTGAAAGTTCACACGAACATTGACTTTACAATTAAGATTGTTATGGAAGTCAACGACCAGAAACATACGTGGGCGGGACACGTAGTTAGATCAGGAAGAATTGGTTTGTGCATCATGGACACCTCATCCGCCTGATCCATCCTCAGCGTTGCATTGTCGATCTCTTCTCCACGCACATCATGGAACAATTTACTCCAGTGTTGCCTATAAATACCTCGTCCCTGCTGTTATGAACTCCACAGAGAAACCAAAGACGAGCAGCTACCTCACATTGCATACAGCTATAGCTAGGATCCGCAAATTAATAGCCAACCATGGCTCCCAAGTTTACTGCTTTACTTGCCCTGTTCATCACCGTGAGCCTCCTCTTCTTGGTCGCCGTCCACGGCTGCGAGCCTACCAACTGCTCTAACCCAACTCCACCGCCACCGGCTGTGCCTACAACAACGGGTACATGCCCGACCAACACGCTTAATCTCAAGGTGTGTGCCGACGTGCTACAATACGTGCTCAAGATCCGCCTAAATGTTCCTTCCTCACAGCAATGCTGCACATTGCTTCAAGGACTTGCAGATCTTGATGCAGCTCTGTGCCTGTGCACGGCTGTCAAGGCTAACGTTCTTGGTGTGATCAATCTGAATGTTCCGGTTGATATCACTCTCCTTCTCAACTACTGCGGCAAGACCTGTCCTCCGGGGTTCACTTGCCCACACTAGGTTTATGTTATTTGCAAGTCCATATATGTGTTGTGCGTGTTGCTATTCTGTGGTTGTCTCCTAAGACCTATAGCTATGTATCATCCAAGCAATAGGGTCTCGTTATGAATAAGTCGTTGCATTGTATATGCATGCATGTTTCTTTTACTGCTGCGTTGTTGCTTTATGTGTGCGAATGTAATTCTCTGCGTTAATAAAGCTTATTTTGTTTCCGACTATAGCTATGGAAGATATGGCCTGCTTGTAGCATTTTGACTCCATGTCTCCTAAAACATATGAGAATTTCTAATGCTGACTCAGCTGGGTCAACATTTTGTCTCAGGTGATATATTTCCACATCAAAGGCCATAAGGCTAGCTGAAGTTTATATTGAAGTTGTTCGGACGTGAAAGTTAAGGCCTTCCAAGGATTTGCTGGGATCGAATATGAGATGGACCTATTTTGTTAAGGGGGGTTCGGATTGTTAGTTGACGTCGATGGCATAGTATATGGGATTGGGCTTTGTCACGTGCATAAAATAGGGACCGACGATATCTTCTATAAGTAAATAGATAGATAGCCCTCACTAACTATTTTTGTTGCCATCTCATTCATTCACGTCATCAAAAATATCCTCACCATTCATTTGTCCTCATTGCCGGCTCAATTACCCTCAATTTCTCATCCAGCCTCCTCTACTCCCTCCCCTTCCTCTTTCCATTCTCCACCCACCTCCCACGTCCAACAAGACATCAACCCATCACGGCCTCGCTGTCACCACCAAGCTGTGAAGCCTCTATCGCTGCGCCACGCACCCCAAGCCTTGGGCCTAGGCATGGAGGCGGCGTTCTACCATTGACGACTGAGGTTCTCCATCTCAACCTCGCACATCTCCGCTAATCTACAGGTGTGCTCGCGTTCCAATAATCACTTTCAGCACGTAGTGTCTTTTTAATAATTTTTGGTGATTATCTTGTGGATTTCCTCGTAGGATTTATCCAGTGGTTGGTCTCATCCTATAGTTTCTTTATGATTATTTTTGTGTATTGTCTGATCGAATTGATTTTCTCAAGTAGATAATAATTATATATCTTAGTATTCTTCGAACCTTTTTCAATTATTAGTAAATGTATACATGCAACGCACATCTTAACTGATGCAAATTACAACCATAAAATATTATAAGCTATAATGGTTATAGTACAATTTCACTAAATTTTTTTAAGAGAACAATAGTAATCAAACACACATAATGCAGTCATATTGCTCAATATATACCACACCAAATATAAACTACTCCTTTCTAAATTCTGAAGTTATATCTACTCTAATATAATCTCAAGAAAAATTGAAATTATCTTCTCAGTCGAAGTATGAAAAGAATACCTATATAGACAAATATTTCTAGCCACTGTTGAGGTAAAGCTCACATGATGTGATGTTTTTCTTAATCGTCCCCAATAATTTTGAGTACGGCCACAGTAGACAACAACTTTTTCTAAACTTGCTTGAGTCATTTCCACATAACATCCAAAAAACCTATTGTGTTCCCTAGTTTCTATAAACCCACAAATAATCAACCACACATAATCTCCTGCTTAGCTATCACCGGCCTTTTGATTTAATGTCACAATCTATCTGTTTCCAAACTTATCAGGACCTCATGCATGTTCCTAGACACTATGGACTAAAAGAAGTACTAAATGATAAACAACTTTCTTACTACACATGTAGAATGAATCAAATGCTTAAATAGATCATGAGAGATTTTAATACATATATCAACCTTGAAGAAGAGCAAGGTACTAAATAGAAGAGGAGGAAGAATAATCTAAATAGGAGAGAAGGAAAAGTAATTAGTTCAAAACCTCTTTGATTTGTTAGAAAATCAGGCGCCATACCTATTTGAAATTCATCCAAATGAACACTATTATTTCTGGATTTTCCCAACCCCCACAATGCATGTAGCTGCACATAGAGTTGGTCTACATTTCTTTTTGCACTATACCAGAATCTAGCTACAGATTCACAGTTATGGCAACATCTCTATAAAAATTAGATCACAACCCAAATATATTTTTCATCCACACAAGCAAAAGGTGATGTTTGTGTCAGAAAATCTTGTATTTAAGAATAATAAATCACTGTTATATTGTTGTTTTACTGGGTCATCTTGTAGAAAAGGTAAATGCATTTAGAATTGGAAGAGACACAATCTAGATATAAAGGCAAGAAGCCTGTAGTACCCAGTTCTACCTCGCGAATTAGGTCATGCATTCATCCATGCATACATGTCATCATCCCCACACACACCTTGTTTAAACTTAAATGTGATATGATTATATTTTATAGAATACGTACATATCTCATCCTCGGTGGATAATCTTGCAAACACCAATCAACTTATTTGAATTATCAGAAGTCAAACTAGTATTAGTAGGTGGAGGGAATTCAGGGTTTCCTACTTGGACCATCCTTCAAAGGTTCCCTCTTCAAAATTTCATCCAAACATATCATGTGTTGCTAGTTCGATTGAGGGATTTGAGCTCAAGTATCTAAATGGTTGAACTAGGGTTTAAATGATTAGGCCACATTTCCTAAAGTAAGAGGCTCTCAAAATTTTACAAACAGCCATGATTATGAAAGTTCAACTTCATATAAATTTTCAGAATTGTTGAAAGAATTTAAAGCCTAGCTACAGTTCAAACTCATATCCAAGCCACATTTGAAGTTGAATTCAAATTCAGGTCAAATCAACTCCAAATAACCTCAAAATTTTACAGTAGCTTCTAAACCCAATTTTTGAGATCGTGTAAAAATTTCAAGTCAATTGGAGCTTGTTTGGGTGCCCATTTGAATTAAACAAGATTCTGTTCAGAACCTTAAAAAGAAAAAGAAAAAGAGACCGGGCTGAGGCCCACTCGGCCAAGCCCACAAGCCGGCCCGTCTCCCCTCTCTTCCCCTGCAGAGCGGGTCCACCTGTCAGCCCCTCTCCACGCTCCTCCCTCTCTGCCGCGCGGGCCCACCCGCCAGCTCTCCTCCTCCACGTCGCCTCCTCCGGTAGGCAGCCGTGGGCGGTGCCTCTACCACCGGCGCCCCCACCGGCTGTCCGAAGCCCCGCGCCGCCCTTTAAAAGCCCCATCCCGACAACCCGTCCGTGCTCTCCCCTCCTCCTCTCCTCTACACCCTAAGCAAACCCTAGCAACCTCGCCGCCGGATCCAACCCCGCCGCGTTCGTCTTCACCTCCGGCGCCACTCCGACGAGCCCCTGTCGACGTTCCGGTGATCCCCGGATCCCATCTCCTTTCCCCCGAGCTCGTGCGCCCTTCCCCTCACCTTCTCCGCTCCTCTCTACCTCAGGTCTGTGCTTGGAGGGCTCCCGCCGCCGACGTCCGACCTCGCCGCCATTTGCAAGCACCGCGAGCTCCGCCCCGGCCCCCGTCGCTTCTCCTCGGTCATGCACTGAACTCCGGGTGAGCCTCCGGTAGTTCCGCCGCCTTTATCCGGCCCCGCCGTGCCCCTAGGGCCCCGGCCACCTTCCGGCGATGCTCTGGTGAGGAGCGCCGCCCCACCCGAGTCCCCGGCCACCTTAGCAGAGAGAGGAAAGAAAGGGGAGTGAGGTGGCGCCCTCCAGTTGGCCACACACGCCCAGTCAGCAGCTGACTGGGGTTCGGTTGCCCAGTCAGCGCTGCCAAGTGGGCCTCGGTCGTCAGTTGGCCGAGTTAAATCATGGGTAGCTCTCGGGTGCGCATATCAATTTAGGTTTCGGTGCAGAGAAGAATTAGGGTTAGGGTTTGCTCAATTTTTCCGATAAACTTTGAAATAACGTAACTTTTGAACCGTAGCTCGGATTTTGACAAATTTTATATATTTGGAAACCTCAGGAAATTTCCTACCATCTGATTGAAACAAAATTTCAAGATTTGGAAGTTCACTTCAGACCAAATTGAGTATGAATTTGTTCATTACCTTTTTATGCGACGTCGTTCGATAAGTCGTACTTTGACGACCATAGCTCCAATTCCGATGATTCTAGTTGCGTTAGTTTTGTATCGCAGCGCCCTACTAATATACAAACACTTTGGGTCATGACCATCTATTATGCGTAGTAATTGTCAACCCGAACTTGCAATCGATAATCGGACATACATGCATTGTTAGGGCTATAACCTCATTTCCACCCATCCAAAACCAGACATTATTATTATTACAGTAGGTTTCTATCACCCATATGCCACCCTAGAATTGCATACCTGACATAATTCATCATGCATTCATGCCGAATCTCATTGCTTTCATTTGTCGTTTTGTTTCCGGTACTTCGTGTTATTTGCAATAGAGCTCGAAGAAGGAGACCACCAGGCTCACGAATCAACGCAAGATCAGGGACCCCTGCGACCAAGGCAAGCAGAGCTTGTTGCATATTACATTTTGATTTACATGCTTTACTTACCTATGTTTATGTGGTGAATGTTGGTTCAAAACATATGACTGGTATTGGGGCAAACTAGAATGACTAGGATGTGTCATGCGATTATGTTCAGCTATGGCTGCGAATTAACCTTGTCGCCCAATCAACTTTAACTTAATAAAGTGAGATGGGAGAGCCGAGGGTGTGTTGGGTGAATACGGTTGGTATGTTATCTGAAGAAATGAATACGGCCCCGGTGTTTTGAAGTGTGTTTGCCATCATACCATCCTGAGGTGATTTCACCTAAGCACTCCCTTATCACCGCGTGGACGTTACCGAAATCGGCACTAGGGTATATCTGATGGTAAGTCTCAATTCCACTTGGAGCCTTGCAACCTCCAAGGGTAAAGCACTCATATACCCGTAGTGGTCGTATTGTCGGTAACGGTCCGAGAGACTGTTTGGAAAATTTGTAGTGTTTCACCAGTAATTAAAATGGGGTGTGGGCTGCCCCAAACAAACTTGGAAATAATGATGAGTATGTTTTTGTGGTCTTACCTTGAATCGTACGAAATCTGGACTACGAGCCAAATTCCGGTAGTTTTCCTTCATATTGTTAATGCCATGCCGTAATTCGTATATCTAGTTGACCTGAATCGTACCATGTTTGATTTCTACCGTAGTAATGCATGTGTAGGACATTTAATCAAGCACGAATAAGTCTTGTGAGTACGTTTGTACTCACCTAGGATATTCCTAGATCATTGCAGGTGAGCCAGTGGTCGAGGATTACTTCGATGATGCTTAACTACTTGGTTTTCTTGGTTGGCTATCGACTCGTGGGACTTTGAAGTTTGGGCATCGGTTGATGCACCGCTGCGGATTTTTGGGTCTTTTATTCCGCTGTTGCATGAATACTCTAGACTCGGCTATGTTTCCGGTTATCGCCGAATGATGTATTCATATAGTCCCATGTGGACAGCTAGGCATATTATCGTATTGTAGTGGTTCGTGTGATGATATGCTTGCTGTCCAACATATGCCCCCACCTCCCGTCTATTATGTTGAAATGGGGAGTGTGGTTGGGTGCACATGGAGGTGCTTGTTATTTTACTTCGGTTCATGCGGAATGCAAAGTGAAAGTACAGTCCATTGCCAAAGTGAGTCATACGCGTGAGGCGTATGTGTTTGGAATCGTGATCCACCAATCAGGCCATGGTGAGTCATACGCAGTGCGTCGTATGCATGTCGCACGGGGCGGGGGTGGGCCATAGACCGTCGCAGGTAGCGGCTATGGTCACTGTCTTCACTTGTTGTGAATCCCTTGAATCGGATTAGAATACCGGGTCCCTCACAAAGCCTGTGCAATTTCCCTGTAAAAGGCATTGTAAAAAATAGAGAACGTGAACATAGACATGGGTATGGAAGCATAGTAGTCAATACAAGTACATATATAGGTTTAAACAAACCAAAACTCAGAGTTCAAACAAAGGTTCCTACCATCTTCTCAGATATCTGCGAGGCTAGGCTCTTCCCTCCCATGATAGCAGCAGTAGTGTAGAGTGCTTGAGCTCTAAGCACAACGAGAGGTTTCATGAGTGAACCATTTAGAAACAGTATACAGAGGAGAACAAAAGAAGGAGCACGTACATGACTCCCCCGATGACGACACCAAATGGGTTTTCATCAACAGCCAAGCCAATAGTAGCAACCTGAGAAGGGATTTGGCAATATAGCAAGAAATATCATCTACTAATAACATCATAAGGTGCTCTGCAAAGAGGGGAATTAGACCAATCTTTTTATACAACTTACCTAGCTCTTGTCGCCCCACTCACCAAAGAATGTAATGGAAAATGCGTACAACACACAAATTAATGGACACAGTGTGAGGACCCGAGAGTAAACTCCTAGACCCCCTATGTATCTCCTCATCAGTTCATAATCAAGCTGATGAACACAGATGAATTGACATCACTGCACACATCACAAAGTTTATTATAAAATAACAGAATAATAGTAGCTACATAGCTACATAAAGTAATTAGGACTTATGTCCTTACCATTCAGAAACACAGCGGAAATGATAACACGTAGAGTTCTCTATCTCAACCATAGGCAGTCGATGAAGTCAAACGTGACCTACTCCTCAACCTTGTCATAAAACTTCTCATTGTCTTCATAGTTATCTAAACACGTCCAACAAAAAACATGCTCGATGAGTACTTCACGTACGCAGCGTGCCCCTTTTTAGGGGTAGGCTTAAACAAAGGAAGACTTTGTGGTTCTTTTGCATAATGACATTTTAATAGTTGAAATACTACAATAGTTTCACAAGCAGATTTCGAGATCAAAACATTTGGTTGAGATCAAAACCGTTTTAATAACTGAGGTATTTTAGTGAAGGTTCCAACCACCAACACTAGTCGAGTAAGGCCGATGCCTTATTCTTGACGATAGGTTTTGGTCAGCTATACTCATCCAAGATTTCAAGTAGAGGGGGAAAACATTAGAAGGGGGACACGAGGGAGAATAAGAAAGAGGGAAAAGAAAGTAGCAAGGAGATAGATTCTTTATCATGAACAGAACGTTATGTCATCCATGACTGTTGACACAACTAAGCGATTAGTTTTAACACTCTGCAGAGGTTGTACACTTTACCCATAAAATATAAGACTAACCCGGAGTTTCACACTATTCTGAGGAATGTGAATGAGCCATTACAATAAGGTCTTTACAATGTTGTCCCCTAGTTGACACTACCCACCAGGTCAACTCTAGGATATATCACTAATAGTTGCATCACCAGGCGTACCGGTGGCTTCGTTCCCCTCCGTGGTGTCACCCTAGCTTTCAACAAATTAGTTGGCCAACTCATGCCCATAATAGACTTGTGATTGCACTTGGTTCATCATTTCATAAGTTCACAAGTCAATTTCTTATGGTGTAGGTGACGCTAACACCAACTCTTAAAATAACAACAATGTTAATTCATCACCACATCAATCCATTTGTCGCCCATACCTTAGTGGTAAGTTTCGTCTATAGTAGATTTTAGAAAGTAGATACATGGTAGATGTTCAACGAGCCCAACATATCATCAAGTGATAGCAAATAATAATTCACGATAAGACTCATCATTGGATGAGGCAAAAAGGGATTTTATCTAAACTTTGCAGGGCTAAGCATTTCTACTTCTGATAATAATTAAATAACTACTCTAGATAAAACATGGTATGACAACATGGATTCATGGTTCAATTTGAAATTGACACTAAAACATTTGTTAAATACAAAACGGCATGCAAATTTATAAACTACACAAAATATAATGATTTTGCAAATAGGGAT
>JAGXJF010001246.1:0-123531 GCA_019208055.1 Stipa capillata | reverse complement strand
TATTACATTTACTTTATAGAATATGTACATATCTCATCCTCGGTGGATATGTTAACAAACACCAATCAACTTATTCGAAGCATCGAACTCTGACAATACGTTAGCAAGTGGTGGGGCCAGTGAACCCCATCGATGAATCCCTCTACTAAACCTTTCTCCCTTTTTTCCCAAGATTGCCCCAAAAACCACATGAAATGATAGCTCGAATAGACTCTCCGAGTGCAAACCCCTAAAGTGCCGAAGAACTAGGTTAAGGAAAGGGGGAAACCAAATGTGGATGAAAACTTGTCAAACTTTGGGGATAGACTTGAATATGGAAAGATCAGCTCCATGCCAAATTTCAAAAACTTTGGAGCAACCCAAGACCTAGTTGTAGTTCAAATCGTCAAATTAGGTCAAACCCTAGAATTGAACTAGACCCCCATTCAAATCAACTCCAAATTGATTCAAACTTCTACGTAGCTCACAATAATGTTTAGAACCTCCTGTGAAAATTTCAGAATTTTTGGATAAGATTTGCACATAAAATGACATGAGGAATTGATCTGGAATAAAGAAAAGAAAAGGAATCAGAAACCCTAACGACTCGGACCGAGGCCCACTAAGCCAACTGCAGGCCGGCCCGCCAGCCCCCTGCGCGGGCGCCCTCCTCTCGCTGACAGCCTGACCCCACGTGTCAGCCTCCCCCTCTCTCCGCTGCCGCGCCCCGGGCCCGCCTGTCATCCCTTCCCCCTCCACGTCGCCGCCGCAGGCTGGCCGGGGTGGGCGTGCCCCCCATCCCGACCGCCCCCTGTCCGACGCCGTCGCCGCCTTATAAGGCCGCCTCCTGACAGCTCCCCTCCTCTCCTCCTCACTCCTTAAACCCTATGCGCCCAATTCCTCACCTCCCGAGCACGATTGCTCGTCGGCGCCACCACCTTCCTCATCTCCGGTGAGTAAATCCAGCGCCCTCCGGTGAGCCCCCGACCTCCCATTCCTCCTCCTCGAGCTCATGCGCGCTATTCCTCACCTCCCTTGCTCCTCTTTTGCTCAGGTCCGAGCCTCCAGAGCCGTCGCCTCCCCCTCCTTCCCCAAGTCCGGCCGTAGCTCCGGTGAGCTCCCGCGCCTGCTCCAGTGAGCCTCGGGTCCCATCTTCTAGTCCCCCAAGCATCCTCTCTTCCTCTCTAACATCCCTGTGCCCTTTTCCTCGCAGATCTGTGCCCGGAACACCTCGACGTCGACGACCCGAACTCCACCGCCGCCTCCCTCGACACCGGCCTCCTTCCCGACCTCCCCTGCCCTCCCCGAGCACCGCATCGTCCTCGGGTGAGCTCCCGGTCCTCCTGCCCCTTTTCCCCGAGCAAGTAGAGCACCGGAGCTAGCTCCGGTGAGCTCTCCGACGAGGGTGCCGCCGTCTGAGCCCCAGCTCCAGCCGGCCCCGAGAGGGAGAAGAGAGAGATTGAGAGGGAGAGATGGGGTGGCCGCGTGGCAGAGCTGGCTGGCTGGCCGAGTCCAGTCAGCTGCTGACTGGTATCGGCTGCCCAGTCAGCCCTGTCATCCGGGGCCCATGTGTCATCCAGAGAGGGTTTATGGGTTGTAGATCTGGGGTAGGTTTGGTTCGGTGTGCGCGTAAAAATTGAGGAGGTGATCTGGGTAGGGTTCGGGTAGGTTTAGCAATTAGGGTTTCGACTGTTTAGGGTTAATTTTTGTTTAAAACTTCAAACTTTCATAACTTTCAAACCACACGTCCAAATTTGATAAATTTTATATATTTGGAAAGCTTATGAAAATCTCTACAATTTGGCTGAATCAAAAATTAATTTTGAGCAAATGCACAAGATGATATTTAGGGTTGTTATTTTACCACCGTCGAGGGTCGGTAAACCCTAGCTTCGCGATCGTAGCTCCGATTTCGACAAGCTTTATAGTTTTGGAAACCTTGCGAGATCTCCTACGACTTGGAGCAACTAGACTTCCAGTAGGAACACATACATGGTAGGGTGCAAGTTGTTAGTCCTTTTTATCGTCGTACATCGATAAACCCTAACTCGATGACTGTAGCCCCAAATTGAACAATTCCAACTACGTTAGCTTCGTATTCCAGAGCACTTTCATATGATAAGTTTTGCAGGTTAGGACCATCCATTGTGAGTAGTAACATGCAAACCCTAGCTTGACATCTAATAAAACTTGATATCTAATGAAACTTGACATGCATGTATCTTAGGGTAACAACTTAACTTTCATGGATTCGTAACCTCAGTGGGATGGTTTTAGAGGTCCATCCCCTATATCATGCATCATGCATTCATGCTGGGTCTCATTACTTCTTTTATCGTTTCTTTTCCGGTGTCGTGTTAATCGCAACAGAGCCCGAAGAAGGAGACCACCCGGCTTACGACTCCACGCAAGACCAGGAACAACCCGAGCAAGGCAAGCAGAGCTTGTTGCATTTATTATTATAAGTTTACTGTTATTCCATGTGTTGCTTATTCACGTTGTGATCGACTATGCCAACTAGCATGCTAGGGTTGCATTGTATTGTACACCGTTGTAGTCGAAGATTGAACTTGAACATCCTATCTACTAAAATCTGAGATAAGTGAGATGCGAGAGCCGAGGGTGGAGTAAAGATGAATAAAGTTGGTATTAATTGGTGCTAACGGAGCGACTCCCGGTGAAAGAAGTTGTGTTGTTGCTATACCAACCTGAGGCGATTTTATCGTATTACTCCCTCTGCCACGCGTGAACATTATCGGAATCTCTGCCATGAGTTTATCGAATGGGTGAGTCCCGGTCATCGGGAGGCTAGCTACCTCCGGTGGAGGGCACATTGTTATACTCATGGGGATGTATTGCCGATAACGGTTCGAGAGAGAAGTTGAATATGTTAATTGATGGAGGTGTGGTCTTTTGAGAATGTGTGGTCATCAAGGAAATTGGAATGTCATGTTTAATGCCGTATGTCATATTTTGAGTTGCGTATCACTTGGGATATCGGCTGCTCATTATGTTTCTATCATATCATGTGGACTACCCGTCCTACCTTCACTTGTTTATGCTATGTTCTTAATTCTGTATATTGTTACTCTGAGAAGCATCATGTTTACTCCTGTTGTAGTAAATCCATATGTAGGACATCTAATTAAGCACGAATAAGTCTTGCGAGTACTTTTGTACTAACCTAGGTTATTCCTAGAGCTTGCAGGTGAGCCGATGGTCGAAGACTATTTCGATGACGCTTAAACTTGTGGTTTCCTTGGTTAGCTATTCGACTCATGGGATAGGTGGTGACTTTTGGTCAGCGGTCAATGCGCCGCTGTGGGACTCTTTTTACTCGTTTCCGCTGTTGTTTAATTATCCCGTACTCGGATATGTTTCCAGCTATGCCCGACTGATGTAATCTTATAGTCCGATGCGGACATCTAGTTATTATCGTAAATTAGTGCTTTGTTGTGATATCCAAGTTGTTATTCAGGCTGCCCATATGCAATGCGTGTATGATATGAAGCGTATGGGTACGTCGTGAAGGATTACGGCTGTTCCTCTTGCTACTAGGCCGAGTAGGAATCGGTTGAGTGGCCCGTTGGCTGAGATGCTGTGCCGGCCGGCAGGGTGTGGGTGTATCCTACCGGGCTTTCGAGCGACCCACTAGCTCCCGAGCTAGGTTAGGGTGTGGGTAGGATCACCGGGCTCCTCTGACCTTGTTTTGCTTGGTAGAATGCTGGAACGACTCTAAACCTTCACCGGATCAAGGAATTGTATGTGGTTCTGGGAAGTCTAGTCGCTTCCGGCCGGCTTGCGTTGGGCAGGTGTCGGATCACTCCACCTCGGTGAGTACGGCGTAGGTACCGTGCCACCAGGTCGACTGGTCCTTCGGCCCTTGGCTATCAGTCGTTCCCCTAATCATATGTAATTCCCGGGTCCGTGACATCTACCCAGTTCATCCTTGACTTTGCTGCAGCTATCTCATCATACAGGAACTTCTTGCGGGCTTCATCTGTGCAAGAGTTTAGTTCCATTGCGTAGGCATCTATCCTTCTTTGCAGCTTGTTATCATGATATTTGCGCCATAAACGTTGACATTCCAATGAAAGCTGAGGTATAAGGAGTTCTATTTGCAGAATCAAGTTTGCCTTCTCATTTCCAACAGCCTTTCCTTCTTTTCTTAACAGCTCTTGAAGCTCTTCTTTGATTGCCTTGTCTTTCTTCCATATATCCTTTTGGACTAAGACATCTTAGGAGCATCAGATGAGTCAAAGATTAATTTCTTGATTTCTTGAATTTTTCGAGTGAGAGCATCTCTTTCGGCTTCTGAAGCAGCCGGCAACATCCCCATTAAATCATGCAGTTCTTGACTAGAGCACTGTGAGATTTTCTTTTCTCAGCTTCAGCTTTCCATGCAGCCTCTTCTTCCTGTTTTTGCTGACTCTTAGCCTTGCTGGGTTCAATAATAGCTTCTGATCGAAGCTTCTTAGGAACTTTGCACAAGATCAGATCAGCTGGTCCACCAGCAGCTCTTGTTCTCTTGAGGGTGTCCACAACTGGCGCCCTCTTTGCTTTGATGGTGCATGTTTGGCAGCAGCTTTCTTAGCCTTCTCTTCTGCCTTCTTTATCTTAGCTTCAACTTCTCTTGCTTTCTTCTCAGGTGCAAGAATCTGTTTCTCCTGTTTTAGCTTCTCTTTCTTATTTGCTTTTTCAGCTTTGAGCTCTTTCATCCTGGAGATGGATTGCTTTACAGCCAAATCCAATTGGCGTCTTTCCTGTTCCAAGGCTTTCATCTTGGCTTCCCTTTTGGCCAATTCTACTGGAGATAAGGGGATTATAACAGCTTTCTTGGCTTTCTCTTCAGCATCAAGACTCTTAGCAAGTTTCCTTGCTTTCTCTGTCTCCCATTCTTCTTGAGTTTTCATTTCCATGATCCGAGTCCTGATGGCAAGGGGAAGATCCTCTGTGATATCCTCTGGCAGCTTTCCAGATCCAGACATCTGCACGGATAAGATAGGAAAGGGGGGTAATCCCATTGCAGAGAGAAATTTACTGAACAACCTAACTGATACTCAAGCGAGTGAATCAGGTGACACTAGGAAGGTTTTACAATTTATCTCATGCTACCTGACTTAGCTACCTGAGACACAGGTGAGATAAAGTGCGAAACTCAGGTGTAGAGACAGAACAACCTAGGTTTATCGAATCTTGCTGAAATCTAAAAATTCAGAACAATGTGCTGCAAGAATTCATTCTGGAGGCTAAAGAAACAACATCTCTATCTAATTCCGCAGCTAAGAGCTACCCGAGAACGTGGAATTCGCATACAGGCGGAAACCACCCTAGTTCTGTGAAGAACAGCTCGAGGAGACTTACGATGAGGAATTTGGATGGAGATGCAGGCGCTTGATCAACAGAAGAGCTTGAGGGAGCTTCGACGAGCACAAAGAACGGCGGAGAAGCACACGATCGTTGAGAAGCAATCGGCGGAGAAAAGTGCTAGGGCTTAGGAGACTCTGAAGAGGGTTAAGCGTGAACCGTTGCAGAGTTGGGTATTTATATCCCGAGTGGCCCTATGGCACCTGAGAGACAGCTGGCTACTACCTGAGACTCAGGTAGAACTGGATAACTGAGCAGAGCTCTAAACTTAGTCTATTTCCTCCGGATTTATGGAAGTGTTCAACTGAGACTCATGTGGAAGACTCAGTTGACAAGATTTTCATAGGATTACCAGAGAGAATTCAGAGATAAGAAATGAAAGCAGATTAGAGATTTCCTTTTTCAAACACAGCTTGCCAAACAATCAACAATACAAAGCTAAAGCTGTGTTGAATTGAAATAGATAATAAAATCCAACTTATTTAGCTCAATGGAAAATCCATGAGTTCAATAAGGTGCAAAAATCAGCATGTTATCTATTTAAAACCTATCCCACCTGAGGTTCACCAGAGACTCAGGTGGATGACTCATGTAGGATGCAGAGAATGTAGAATCCAGAAATGCACACATATGTACACGTGAATCATCATTTCCTCACTGCACATTCGAGATATCCATGATATTTAGCTCATGCCTGAGGGTGCAGAACCTATTTTCATCTAGAGGCTTGGTGAAAATATCGGCTAGTTGAGCTTCTGTCCTCACATGACACAGTTGAATATCCTTCTTCTCTACATGGTCTCTGAGGAAGTGGTGTCTCACTTCTATGTGTTTGGATCTTTGGTGTTGGACTGGGTTGTTGGCTAACTTAATTGCACTTTCATTATCACAGAGGAGAGGTACTTGAGACATGGATATGTTGAAATCCTTCAAGGTCTGCCTCATCCATAATAATTGAGCACAACAACTACCAGCTGCTATGTATTCAGCTTCTGCTGTGGATAGGGCTACTGAGTTTTGTTTCTTGGAACTCCAGGACACAAGGGAGCGCCCTAGAAATTGGCAAGTACCTGAGGTGCTTTTTCTGTCAACCTTACATCCTGCATAATCGCTATCCGAATAGCCAATTAGCTCAAAGGGTGCACCTTTAGGATACCATAAACCAAACCCAGAGGTATGAATTAAATATCTCAGTATTCTACGAACAGCAGTGCGATGAATATCTTTAGGATCAGCTTGAAAGCGTGCACACATGCAAACACTCAACATAATATCAGGTCTAGATGCACATAGATATAGCAGAGAACCAATCATAGACCTATACTCTTTCTGATCAGTAGACTTACCTTGTTGGTTTAAATCAAGATGAGCATTTGTTTGCATGGGAGTTGATATTGACTTAGCTTTGTCCATGTCAAACTTCTTGATGATGTCCTTAGCAAACTTCTCTTGGGAGATGAAGGTTCCCTGCTTGAGTTGTCTAATCTGCAGCCCTAGGAAGAACTTCAATTCTCCCACCATGGACATCTCAAATCTTTTGATCATCATCTTGCTAAACTCATCACTTAGCACACGGTTAGTACTACCAAATATTATGTCATCGACATAAATTTGACATATAAATAAATCCTTGCCTTTAACTTTAGTAAAGAGTGTAGTATCTACAAGCCCAATTTTGAAGCCATTATGTATAAGAAACTCCTTCAGAGTGTCATACCAAGCACGAGGGGCTTGTTTAAGGCCATACAAAGCCTTGTGGAGCACATATACATGATGGGGTCTTTTTGGATCCTCAAAACCAGGGGGCTGTTCTACATACACAAGTTCAGCAAGCTTACCTTGGAGGAAGGCACTCTTGACATCCATTTGATAAAGCTTGATGTTGTGATGGTTTGCATAAGCTAGAAGTATCCTGATAGCTTCAAGCTGAGCTACAGGTGCAAAAGTTTCACCAAAATCCAAGCCTTCTATTTGAGTGTAGCCTTGAGCAACCAACCTTGCCTTGTTCCTCACGATTTGGCCGTCTGAGTCTTGCTTGTTGCGAAAAACCCACTTGGTTCCTATGACATTGTGGTCCTTGGGTCTTTCAACAAGTGACCAGACTTCATTTCTCTCAAATTGGTTCAGCTCTTCATGCATAGCATTAATCCAGTCTGAATCAGATAGAGCTTGACCTACATTCTTGGGCTCAATGGTGGAAACAAAAGAATAGTGAGCACAAAAATTAGCAGTACGAGAACGAGTAGTCACTCCCCTATTAATTTCACCAATGATTTGGTCTACAGGGTGATCCTTCTGCAGCCTGCTGATCACAGGGGGTTCGGGTTCAGCCACCTGAGTCACAGCTGGATGTGAGTCAGCTGAGGGTATCTGTGACTCAGTTGGCTCTTCCTGAGACTCAGCTGGGTGCATGGAGGCTTCTGAGTCCAGTTGATCATTGGCTGGGTTGTACTCGTACTCAATGCCATGCACTTCATCTTGCTCATCATCTGGGTCAAGTAGCTCAGAGACACCTGATGAAGCTGGTTCCTCAGCTTGAGGCCTAACTTCACCGGTTGACTTGTGAAGAATGTCTACTTTCCCTGAAATATCATTAGCAACTTGCCCACCTTGTGAGCCATTAGATTCGTCGAATGTCACATCTACAGCTTCTTCAACAACCTTGGTGTTGGTGTTAAAGACTCTGTAAGTGTGAGATTCTGTGCTATACCCAATAAAAATTCCTTCATCAGATTTGGATTCAAATTTAGAGAGACGTTTGCCTTTCTTGAGAATGTAACACTTACAACCAAATACTCTGAAGTAGGAGACATTTGGTTTCTTGTTGGTCAGCAACTCATAAGGTGTCTTCTTCAAGAGTGGATGAAGATACAATCTGTTGATGTTGTGGCAAGCAGTGTTGACAGCTTCAGCCCAAAACCTTGCTGGTGTCTTGTATTCACTCAGTAATGTTCTTGCCATCTCTATCAAGGTTCTGTTCTTCCTCTCCACCACTCCATTTTGCTGAGGGTGCATAGGGACCAGAGAACTCATGCTTGATTCCATGCTTGTTCAGGAAAGCTTCAACTCTTGAGTTCTTGAATTCTGTCCCATTGTCACTTCTCACTGCCTTCAGGTTGATATTCCATTCATTTTGGACTCTGACAATGAGATGCTTGAACCTCTTGTACACCTGTGACTTGTCCTTCAAGAAAAATACCCAAGTGAAACGTGACAAGTCATCAACAATAACAAAACCATACTTGTTACCTCCAATGCTCTCATATGTAGTAGGACCAAACAGATCAATATGTATGAGATCAAAAGGAGAAGTAGTGGTCATGATATTCTTGGGTGGATGAGGGCTTCCAACTTGCTTCCCAGCTTGACAAGCACAGCATGGCTTGTCCTTGTTGAATTGGATCTGCTTTAGGCCTAGGACATGCTCCTTTTTACTGAGTTTGTTCAGCAGCCTCATCCCTACATGACCTAGCCGCCTGTGCCACAGCCAGCCTAACTGAGCTTTAACCATCAGGCAGCATGGCACAGCTGCTTCCTGATCCTGAAAATCTACAAGATATAGCTTATCTACTCGATAGCCTTTGAAAACTTGTAAGTCATCTGTTAGTTTCTGAACATAAACCTCTTTAGGATAAAATGTGACTTTCATACCAGCATCACATAATTGAGAAACAGATAAGAGGTTATATGAAATAGACTCAACAAGCATTACTTCAGTAAGAGAGTGTTCCTGAGAGATAGCAATTTTACCACAACCTAATACCTTGCCTTTTGAATCATCAGCATAGTTGACATACTTGCAAGGGAGGTTGTCTTTTCTTATCTCAGTGAACTCCTCTTTGCCTCCAGTCATGTGTTGTGTACAGCCACTGTCCATGACCCATTTAGTTCCACTGGAGGCAGAGCCCTGCATGATTAGTTCTGAGACTTAGGAACCCAAAGAGCTTTGGTTCCCAAGTTGGCAGGTCTCTTACAATAAGCATCAATAGCAGGAATAAGCTTAACAGATGGGTTCTTAGCAGCTATAGCTTTAGAAAGCTTAGTGAACCTCTGAATCTTTCTCAGATTCTTATCCCCTGCAAGCTCAGATGGAAGGGTTAGCACATTTGCACTGCACCTGAGTGAGCCACCTGAGACACAGGTGACTACTGATTTTGGTACCCAAACACCCGGTACTCTTTTGTACTCACCCCGAGGCCCAACATACTTTGCCACAAGCTTACCATTCTTCCCAGTTTTAAGCACATAGCTGGGGTTTGAGGGAATCCTCATGTAACCACCTGTTTTTAGGTGATTTCCTGCAAAAGAGTTAGTATCATATTTTCCCATTTGAGGAACAAAGTTGTTCTTCAAAGATTTCTTGTTAGCAGCAGGGGGAATATATGACAATCTATCTTTGCCAAGCACAGGAGTGAAACCAAGTCCCCTTTTACCATTGTTCTTGAGAACTAAGGTGGACTGGAGTCTAGCAAAGTTTTGCATGCCTATATTAGCACTGCATAGGCCTATTCTCATGAGCCTTTTCAGCTCCTCATGCTCTTCCTTAAGTTCATTAAACTTTGCTGCATCAACAGAGTTAGTAGCAGTTGAAGTACTTGATCCACTAGGTGAATCATCAGCAATAACTGTACTAGAAGTAATAACATTGATGCGAGATGCACAGTTTAAGCAAGTTTCTACAACATTAGGGGGATTAGCAACAGGAATAACAATAGAGCAAGCTGAATGGGTTTCCTTAAGCTTATCATGCTCAGAAGTTAGAAGCTCATGTGATAACTTGAGCTTATCATGAGCCACCTGCAGCAAATAAACTTCTTCATCAAGATCAGATTTAGCATCTTGAGAATTATCAAGGGACACCTGCATATCAGCTAATTTGTCCCTGAGAGAGATGTTCTCTTTTCTCTCTTTCCGAAGAAGCCTTTCTGTCCTGTCAAGAATATCCATTAGCTCAGCATAGTCAGGGAAGTCATCCTCAGTTAATACCTTGCTGCCTTTAGCCATAAGGCATAGGGCTGGAGTCTCAGCAGATGAAGGGTCAGCATCCTTGTCGAAGAGTGAGTCTGACTCAGGTGCACAACTGAGTGACCTAACTGAGTCATCGCCTGACTCAGCTGGGCTACTGAGTGATCCATCTGAGACACAGATGGCTAACCCAGCTAGCTCAGTTTCTTCTTCTGACTCTTCTTCAGACTCTGAGTCATCTGAGACCCAAGCTTGTCCAACATATGCTCTGGCAGCAGAGGTCTTCTTCTTTCTGAAGGTAGGTGGCTTCCCTTCCTTGTATTTCTTCTTGACAGTGACCTCCTTCTTCTTGTACTTGCCCTCTTCTGGTTTCTTGCTCTTCCTGGGGCAATCAGCAATGAAATGTCCTGAGTCACCACACTCAAAACACTTCTTGTCGTTGAGCTGCTTCTTCCCTTTGAATCTATCAGCAGAACCAGAGAACTTCTTTCTTCTGTAGAACTTTCTGAAATTGCGAGTGAGCATAGCAAGTTCAGTTTCTTCATCAGTGGACATCTCTTCATCCAAATCTTCTTCATCACTGGAGTCCTTGAGACTGGCCACTATGTTGAGAGCTATATCCTTGTTCTTGCCAGAAGTGGTAGCATGCTTCTTAGAGTGATTCAGCTCCATCTCATGAGTAAGCATCCTACCAAGCACATCAGTGGGCTTCATCCTGTCGAAGCCATCCTTCTCCTTCATCATCAGACGCAGAGTGTGATAGGGCTTGGGAAGGACAAAAAGAAACTTCTTGATCACATCTCCATCTTCAACTCTGGTTGATCCAAGGGCCTTCAGCTGATTTGTGATCATTGTAAGCCTTGTGAAGATGGAGTTTATGTCCTCTCCAGGTTGATAGTGGAAGTTGTCAAGATCATGCTCTAACACATCCTTCTTGGACCTCTTCAAGGTATCACTGCCTTCATGAATGGCCTGAAGGGTGTTCCAGATATCATGGGCTGCATCAAAGGTGCTGACACGGTTGAAATCATGTTCCTGCAGCCCCATATAGATAGCATTGGCAGCCCTAGCATTGTTCTTGATGTTGATCTTGTCTTGATCAGTAGGGTTGCTCTCATTATCTACGTGAAGACCTGTCATGACAATTTTCCAGACATCTGGGTCCATTGCAGTAAGGTGCATTTGCATCTTCCGCTTCCAAAAAGCATAGTTAGTGCCATCAAATATGGGAACTCTACCCTCGTAGTTCGACATCCCTTAACTCTGGCTGTTAAGCCAATATGAGCAACGAGGCTCTGATACCACTTGAAAGGATCTCGGGAGTCGACTAGAGGGGGGGTGAATAGGTCGGCTCTAGAAATTTAAAACCTAATGGGCTTTGCTTCAAATAAATAGATCAATCCTACCAAGATGCAAGCAACTGGCTCAAGCAACTGACTCTCAGGTAGATGACTCAGGTAAAAGCAAGCAGAGCAGAGACTACTCAGTGTCAACTGAGTCTCAGGTGGGAAACTCAGTTGAGTGCAGCAGAGTGTGTACTATATATATCAGCACAAGTAAAAGCAAACCATACAAATGAACAAGTAGACACAGAGGTTTGTTTTACCGAAGTTCCCACTCTTTGCAAAGTGGTACGTCTCCGTTGAGGAAGCTGCTTACACAGCCGGCACTGAAACGTGCTCTTTCCTCGTTCACTTATCTTGTGTGGAATCCTTTTGATCTCACCGCAGCAAGACAGGCAGACCCAAATCGCCTTCACAGACACTTGGAGGCAGCCACACAAGACTTGGCTTGCTCACCAACGACTCCAACTTCCCGGTCTTGGAGCAGACGAACACCAAGAGCTCTCTCAGTCTCTTGGAGGAACCAGTACCATGAACTCTCTCAGTTCTGAAGCACTCAAGATGTAAAGCAACTCTCTCTCACGGTGGATGCACGCAGGCAACGCTCTCTCGGAGACTAAGAGCTCTTTCTTGCAACAGCAGGGTGCTTGCTATGGTAGAGGTAAAGGTTGAGGTCGAAACCTCCCCAGGTTCCCTATTTATAGAGTCCCTGGCAGCTAGCCGTTACCCTCATGCCACGTCAGACAAAGAGCCACCAGACAAACCTATCTGAGACTCAGCTAACATACACTTGGTAACCTACTAGCCACGGCTGAGCTACCCACCTGAGTCTCAGATGCCAAACTCAGGTGGACTCGGTTGCCTCAGGCAGCACCTGAGCACAACACAGGCCGGCTCACTACAAGCCTTAAACTGATTCAGGAGGACAATGGACTCACCACTGCCACTGACCAGCTCGCTCAGAATCTTGGCACTGGTTCCAAGCTAACAACTGAAGATGACAGCCCTTTGAAGACGCACAGCGAACCCCTTGACGCAGATCCACTAGCTTCCTAGCTCCTCCAGGTCTTATCCAGCTTGCAGTCACGGTCCTTGAACTCCATCAAGCCACCATCACCTCGCTTGCCCTCGAGCACAGCCTCGGCTTCCTCGCAACTGAGCCTCAGGAGACTAGCTCAGCTAGCCCTTCTGACCTTCACGGTTCCTTGCTCTTTTTTTGGCCTCATCATCAGTCAGATGTTGTCTTGATCGATCACCTGTTCATCTAAACTCCTGTTCACACTCGTTGTAAACGTTAGATACAGGTGAGGGTTGCCATTAACCATCAAAACCAAACCTTGGGGCTAGATAATCATCCTTCCACTCTCCTTGGGACTGGATGCACTTTCAAGCATCTATATATATCTGCAGAGAAAAAAATGGAATATAGATTAGGTAACCCCTACCATTCAGTTATTGATCCGATAAATGGAAGAACACACTTTAATGGCCAAAATCATTCACTATTAACATGAAGGAGTGAGATCAGACTACTTAAATAGATAAGGACACCACTAACTAGGATACAGGACATTATTTTAGAATGCCATGAGGCTTATAGCTTAGACACTAGCTTCATAGCAATTGGAAGTATGATTATTGAGCTGATGTGATTAATTAAGGTCTAGTATAACATATGTTCTTGTCAGTCTTTTATACCACACGATCACACACATACATAGGTCACAACCATCTTGAAAAGAGTTTGTAAAGCATCAGAGTAAATTAAGTAATCAAGAACATATTCTAATTCGGTTAGATAACAACTATTGAAGCTGACTTCAAGCCATAGCATAGCAATAACCGAGAGGTAACCGAGCTAAGCTCATATAGTAAAAAAAAATAAGCATCATAGATTAGAACATAAGGACATGGCTCTGTAATAATCGAAAGTATATGGAGTAAACGACAAGGGCTCACTGACTTAACCATAACCAACTATACTAATATGAAAAAGTTAAGATTGAGGTAGTATGTGTCCTTCCACTACAAATAATTTGATCTATATGCATAACCACACATATAGATACATCAGTTTAAATCCTAGATATTCAAGAATTTACACCAATGCACAGATCAATACAAACATTCAACAGAGAGATCATATATGAAGTAATCAGCCACAAACAACCATCACGAAATCAACGCATAGCCTCTAGCAAAAATAGGAAGAACCTTGAAATCAGTGGGAAATAGAAGAAGAGGGAGACCAGAGGCTTACCTGAGAATGTGGGGGGCATCACCGTGGTTACAGCGGCAGTGAAACCCACCACCGTCCACCAGCAATGACCCGGGCACAGTGCAAAACCACGAGCAAAGGCGCGGAATGAGGAACCTTGTATAGACGGGGCTAAGCTAAAGTACCTTTGCCATATGTCATACTCCTCCGGAAAAGGAAGACCTCAATAGTTGGATCTATAGTATCAAGTGTTGGGAAGGTGGTGTTAGTCCTTTGCACTAACCACAAAATGTTGAATCTGTAGTATCAACGTAAGACTAGTAGTCCTTGGCCTATTGTGCAGGATTATGACACGGGGTATGACTGAGCGAGCAGTGAAACAGCTCTGTGACCTCAGGAGTGTAGATGAGGTCTGGCCACCTCAGATGCATGACTGTAGTCGTTTGCGGGTGCAGTTGTGCACCTCTACAGAGTGTAATAAAGTGTGGCAGTATCACTCCATGTTCCTGATTGGAACTGTGAACCCGGCAGGAAAGGGATCCATGAGGAATCCTAGCAGCCTGTGAGACATGACATCATTCGTCTCTTCAATTAAAACTTGACTCCCTTACCTTACAAAATGCATTCTTTTGGAGAACACCGTTGTTCTCAGTAGATAGTGCATCAAACACCTCTTTGCTATTCCTGGACTTGTTGAGTACATTTCGTACTCATCCCTCTATTCTAATTTTTTTTACTAGCTTGTGAGCCGACGGCAAATCAAGACATCATCCACATCGACGTCGGAGACGAGGTTCCCGAAGAGCAGGCACTGATGAAAGAGTAGAAGGAGTCGATTACCACGACAAGAACAATACTGAGTGGAAGTATAGTACAACTGAGAGAGAGTTGTAATAATAGACTTTTGCTGTAGCCGACTTGAACGGTTTTTAAATTCTACGTACTTTTGGGGATAAGTTTGTATAATTGTAAACCTAGCTCTGTGCATATGGTCATCATCCTTCTTGTAGTCTAGGTGGTCAGGATCCTTGGCCCTCACCTAAGAGACCTAGGTTCAAGTCCCAGCAATGGAGTATTTTTATTTTTCGGTGGAAATATGATCCCGTTTGGTTGAGACTAGATTTTTAGTTGGCTATCTTCTTTTGTTCGAGACTAGATTTTCCTACAATGAAATAATTATATACGATGATTAAAAAGAGATCTGCGTTTTGATATGCGATTGCATCCAGTAATTAGTAAAGGTTTTTAAATTAGTTTTATTGATCATTCGGAGTTTGTGTCAAGCTTACTGGTGTTAGATTACTAAAGTTTTGCTTTTCTTTATGCAGTCTTCACTACTGCAGAACAGGTCACTACTGACGGTCGCCAAACCCCCTCTACTGACGGACAGGGGGCCCGTCACCCTGGAAATGTCAGTGGAGGGGGTCACTCCACTGACGGGCATAGGGTCCGTCAGTACTGTTTATTTCTACTGACGGACGCACGGGGACCGTCAGAGGAGATATGTATTCCTGCTAGCCGACAGGCACCTGATTGTATCAGTACTGACGGTCGCGTAATAAAAGCCCGTCAGTAGAGGTATACCTTCACTGACGGGCTGTCCGTAAGTGCCCGTCAGTAGAGATATGTCGACGGGCACCTAACTGTATCAGTACTGACGGGCGCGTAATAACAGCCCGTCAGTAGAGGTATACCTTCACTGACGGGCTGTCAGTAATTGCCCGTCAGTAGCGGTATGTATTCCTGCTAACCGAAATTGATTTGTGTTAGCTCATAATCACACTTAGATTATTCATAATAATAGACTATAGTATTACATTATTCCTAATCACAGACTATACGAAGTATTCATTCACAGAGTCAAATGTCTTAATCGCATAACATTTATAATCACATATATAGTATGTACACTCGAACGACGATCACAAGTATGAAACAATTGTTTATTGAATTACAGAAACAACGATTCTATTGATTCCCGCTTAAGTTTGGCTTCGGAAATTGGGGGCCGGCGTAGAATTCACCCATCGGATTGATGACTTCAAGGTTGATGAGTCTGGCGAAGACTTTTTGGATCCGAGCAAAGTCTTGTCGCCAGTCGTACATATGACTTCCCAGCTCGCTCCAAGCCTTCAGTTCTTTCATATCTTTCCAATGCTTGTTCTTGTACCGGACAAATAGGTCCATATGGGCACAGGTGTAGTACCCACATGTCACGGAACCTTCCGGCTGAACTCTGCAAGGGAACTTGTAATGGTGTACCAATTTTTTCGCTTTCACAGGTATTTTTTGATGGCCCGAGAACTTGGCTCTGAAAAAGGCTGCATCCAGAATCTTAGTTATATTTGTGAAGTCCGCTGTCTTGTTCGGCGAGGAGTCAAAGTAAAAAGCCTTGGCCCAGCTTGGAACGATCGCAATTAGGACCCAGTGGTCGCTGCGTAAATGTGAACAACTGAACGTAAGCAGGCGAAGATACGTACGTAAAAAACAAAAATAAACTCCACGGTGCTAAGTTTAGTACTTACGGAGGGTTATAGGGGGCTAGTATGCAGTCCTTGTCCTATGAACCACGAATGCATTCGACAGGTATTCTTGAAGAAATCCTTGACCCTCTGGGGTCCCGGCATAGCCTTCGTTCATGCATATCGGATCGACTATGCCAATATGGGAGTCCCGAAGACGTCTGCACTCTTGGGCTTGGTACAGAGCCCATAGCCTGATCATGGTGGTGTCGAGCCTATAGAGGTTGTACATGTTGAATAGGTCTTCAAAGTTGATGTCGAAGGTGTCTTGGTCATGTTGCATGAAAAAATTGTATTCCTTTGGCACCTTCACCTTCCAATATTGGCAGAATGTACCAGGATCTCTGGACATCTTCAGGTAATCTTCATGCAGCGTCTTCATGTCCTCCGACAGATTGTCCAGCTCATCCTGTGGGAGCAAGTCCTGACCTGGTTCGTAATGATATCGCCAGAGGCCCTTGCTCCGTGTAGATAATTCTACTGACGATGTTGAGAAGGATAAGGTTTTCTGCCTCTGCTCCTTTCTTTCCTTCTCGCCGGTGCCGGCCCGTCTCTTTTTGCTTTTCTTCCTCTGGTGTACCGGCTCCGGGCTCATGCCTGCCGCCAACGCTGCTTCCAGCGTCCCAGCTAGCGTGGCGGGAGAGAAAATCTTCCCCCTCGGTTGATCCAGGGGGTCGCCTTGAACCTCGGAGGGCGGGGACCGCAAAATCGGTGACATGTGCTGGTCCCCGACAAGATGGTCCTCCAGGTCTTTAAAGGAGGGGGGTGATTGGCTGAGCCCCAACGGAGATCGTCCGATTGATGGAGAGGGGTTGTTGGACGAGGGGCCCGTCCGAGGAGAGGCCGCCGCGGTTATAGTGATCTGGCTCTTCGGCCACTGGATGAAGCAGTTTCTGCACTGCCCTAGCTTCGTCAGCTCCTCTTCGGGGGGGACAGGGACTAACACCTCGCTGTAGTCATGAGGACGAGGTCGACCTGGACCTTCGCGTGGTGCTCCCGCATAGGAACACAGTGCAGGACTGCCCCCTCCGCCGTTGGGAAAACCTGGCCGTGCGCCACCGGACCTTCATGCCAGGAATCTGCACCGTGAGTGTGCATCTGGTGGCTTCCTGCGAAACAGAGGATAGACGTGCCGTCCGCACTGGAGTCAGGAAAATGAGAACAGCTCGTACTATAACGACACGTTTAGCGGACGAGACTTACGGTGATGCTGTCGACGGGATTCACCGAGTAGGGGCCGCCGTCCGAGGTGGATGCGCAGCTGCTCCATCCTAGAGGCTGGTTAGCGGGAGGCACGCTCTGCTGGCCTTGCGCTGCGGCCACCTGCATACGTAGCCACGTCTGCTCGGCAATCTCGCGCATTTGCTCCCGCAGATTGTCCATGAACTCCTGGCTGTCTCTCCGGGGGCGGCGGCTCCCCTCGGGGTTTCGGGGAAATACCTTATCCCATTTAACGCCATCCCCGACGCCTACTACACGGCCCCGATGCTCCGGTTTCTGTCGGGCCTTCGCCAGATCGTCGTTCCATCTTGGGAAGCTCGTGACGGAGTCCTGCGAGCTTCCAGGCTGCTGGCTCAGTTCGGCCTGCAAGTTAAATTACGTGATGAGAAGACAGCGTATTTGGATGCAACGTAACGAAGTACGAAAAGAGACTGGGTTGAGTCGTTACCAGCCGGTCGGCCACCACCTGCAGTTCCTCGGACTCATAAATTGGTGACCCCGTCACAGGGTCAGACCTTGTGTGTGCCCTCATGTACTCCCTAGCGCGCGGCTCCCTGAGATGCGCGAAAGGAGGTGCTTTCCCAGCCGCGGCTAATTTCTCGTCCTCTTTGGCCCACTTCGGTCTCTTCCCCAGATATCCACGGCTGCCGAGCTTGTGGTCTAAGGTGTTCTTCCTGCGAAGCTCTTTCCCCCACCGGCTCTTCTCCTGGAATTCTGGGCTCCTTATTTGAGCAACGAATTCGTCCCAGTCTTCCTTCTGTATCTTCGACCATCTTTTACTGATCTTGTTGTCCCAATCCTCGTCTACGACTTTCTGTGCGTCGTATCGCCAGGTCTTCAGAGCCCTAGCCATGATTTTGAGGGCTTGCGCTTCGACTCTTTCCTTGTCGGCTGCAGGTATCTGGTACTTGTCCCACAGTTTCCTCAAGAGAGTATCTTTCGTGGACTGCGTCAACTGGCCGAACTCTTTGCAGGTAATCTTCACTTGTTCGCGCACTAAGCACCCGCAGGCGTTGCTAAAGGTCTTAGCGGCCTTATGTGGACTCGCCGGGATGTCTTTGACGTCGTCGACACGGGTGATGACGTACGTCTTGTCCGGCAACTGGTTGCCTTTCCTCCTATTCAGAGACCTGGTCGGGGCTGGAGTCGGTACCTCCTCCTCACGCGCCTCGTCCCCTTCAGAACTTGACCCGGAGGCGGAGCCAGAGCTGGACTCCGAGGAAGCATGGTCTTGATCAGCTGTTACGGCCGGTAAAAGAGGTTGATCCTCGGCCAGCTCGAGGGCGGATTCCTTGGCCGCCTCGGAGGGATCTTGCGTGGGTGCCTCCAGCGCCGGTGCATCAATCGGTGCGGCCACGCCGAGGGGGGCCGTGCTGTCCTCAACAGGCTCTACTGCTCGGGTCGGGGGACCCAGCGGGAGTACTACTGGCGGCCATTGTAAAACTGAAGAAAGGGCTAAAATAACAAAATAAAATGAATTGGATAACAGGCATTATCTAGCAAGAACTGAGAAAGATAGAAAGAAAAGAAGTTTTATATCTAGAATGCTATGACTTGTGCTCTGCAATCTAATTACTTTATACAAATTGAAACAATCTAATTACTTTATACAAATTGAAACAATGTAATCACTTTATACTAATTCTTATACACACAATAATCCCCAATTCTTCCTTAACACAAAAGCTATCATTGTATTGCAGTGCACGAAAACAATACATGAGCAATGTGTAGAATCTGTTCGTGTTTTTCTAGATACATGTCAAACTGATTATGTTTTAGAGAAAAGACAAAAGGAGAGAATCAGCTTTTCATATGTCTCACCTCTGGCTATTTGATGTGTGTAATTAGATTTGATTTTGCAAAAATCATGCGCTACTAATGAATAATAGGACCTTTTAAATCTAAAAGCCAGCTCTCTACCATTTCATTTTAAAATTTCCGGCTGAAGCAATACATTCAAGATCTTAACAGGGTTACATTCATTGACAATAGGCAGCATGTGACAATGTCACTTAAGTTCAAATCTGTCCAAGTGAGATGAATCAGCTAGCTATAAGCTGCTGATGACAACCTAATTGCCACCTCAAGCTTGAGAAGGATAAGGGTCAATTGAGGGCTACCATGCAAGCAGCTTACTAACCATTTCATGTAGTGAATCACCCATTAGCTGTCAAACAAAGAGGCAACTCAAAATTCCAGCACAACAACCACAAACACCTATAAATAGGGCCTTAGATGCTTCATGGCATCTCATCACACCAACCAGCCTCCAACAATAGTAGTAAGGAATTCAAAAATCAACTATATGTGTATATGATACAGCACTATCAAATTATACCATGTTACAAAGCAAATAATAATCATCACAAAATCATAGTATAGGATCTGTTCTTATCTTCTCATCAACATATCAAAAATCAAAAGATTCATCATGCACCGTACCTAAATCAAGTCAAATGTAATTCTCACCCCGACGAAGCACAAAAAATGGGCAGCGGGAGTTCGAGTCGGCGGTGAGGTCGACGGTGGTGCCGTTGGAGGCTTCGGTGGTGGTGTTGGTGCGGAGGGGCGCGGCGGCGTCGGGGGCTTCGGGGGCCGGAGGAGGGGGCTTCGGGTGCTTCGGGGGCGGAGGCCGGAGGGGGGCGGCGGCGTCGGGTCTTCGGGGGCCGGAGGAGGCGGCTTCGGGTGCTTCGGGGGCGGAGGCCAGAGGGGGCGGCGGCGTCGGGTCTTCGGGCGGCGGAGGCCGGAGGAGGAGGTGGCGGGCTCGTCGGGTCTTCGGGCGGCGGAGGCCGGAGGAGGCGGCGGCGGAGGCTGGAGGGGGCGGCGGGCTCGTCGGGCGGCGGGGCAGCCTGGCGGCGTCGCGGGATGCGAACGGTCTCGCTGCTGGTTCAAGTGAACGCGCGGGACTTGGCGAAATTTTCGCCAAGTCCCGCAAGTGCCTTTTAAAGGGTACTGGTTACCACTGACGGGCACTTAGATGGAGCCCGTCAGTAGATACATCGCTGACAGCACTGTGCTATCTCCACTGACGGGCAACACTTGAGAGCCCGTCAGTGGTACACGGGATGGGACGGTTAGGGTTACACCACTGCTGACGGGCAACCTTGGCGCGCCCGTCAGCAGAGCTGCTGTCAGCCTAACACTTAGTGAAATTTCGGTGCCCTGGTGTCCCCTCGTACTTTCGTTTTTGATATTTTGCTTACGACAAAAAAAATATTGGCTAAGCAGCCTATCCCGAGCACAGCTCAAAGGCCCACGGGCCCAGGCCGCGCAAGGGACGAGCCAGAGGCCCATCCCGAGCACAGCACCCAGGCCCCACGAGCCCAAGCCGTGCAAGGAACCAGCGCTAGCCCCGAGTACAAGTAGCAGTTATAAGGAATTCAAACCCCCCGGCAGGAGCTCCCCTTTTAAGCTGGTCCGCACGCACTTCGCTCGGCGAGGTGGGACTAAATGTGTGCGGTACCAGCGCTGGGGGTTTCCACTGACGGGCTCCTAGTTCTTGCCCGTCAGTGCTGGTGTTTTACCGCTGACGGGCCTCAAGGTATGACCGTCAGTGGTACTTACGATGGGGCTGTTAGGGTTACGTCACTGCTGACGGGCAAACTTGCGCGCCCGTCAGGAGAGCTGCTGTCAGCCTAACACTTAGTGAAATTTCGGTGCCCTGGTGTCCCCTCGTACTTTCGTTTTTGATATTTTGCTTACGACAAAAATAATATTGGCTAAGCAGCCTATTCCGAGCACAGCTCAAAGGCCCACGGGCCTAGGCCGCGCAAGGGACGAGCCAGAGGCCCATCCCGAGCACAGCACCCAGGCCCACGTGCCCAAGCCGTGCAAGGAACCAGCGCTAGCCCCGAGTACAAGTAGCACTTATAAGGAATTCAAACACCCCGGCAGGAGCTCCCCTTTTAAGCTGGTCCGCACGCACTTCGCTCGGCGAGGTGGGACTAAATGGGTGTGGTACCAGCGCTGCGGGTTTCCACTGACGGGCACAACTAGTTTGCCCGTCAGTGATACTAACAACCACTGACGGGCCCCACGAGTTGGCCCGTCAGTGGTGGTTAGTACCACTGACGGGCCCCCCGTGTTGGCCCGTCAGTGGAGGATGTTTTTTATTTTCTTTTTGTGCTGGATGTTTTTCTTTTAGGTTTATCTTAGGGTTATTTCTATATGCTGTGGGTGTTTTTGTATTTTTGGTTTAGGGCTTTTACCCTTTTTGGGTTAGTGTCAAAGTTCAGCATTTTTCTGAAATGATTTGCTAATTTTCAGGCATTAAATTAATATCTAGTTATTTACTCGGTATATTTCAGATTTGAACTACAACTATCTTCAAGAAGGCCTCTAAATGAAGGAAAATTCATATCTACGTACCTATCTATCGTTTTAGCTCGTATCTAGAAAATATATCAATAATTCAAACATTTGCTCCGAGAAATTCAAAAGTTGCTCGCGCCTTTGTAGTTTTTGATTTTTTATAAAATCTTAATGTGGTCAAAAAAAGTTGAAAATTGGCATGGGGTAATTATATGTCTTTCTGAGGCTATGTTTAAAATTTCAGATAATTTCGTGGAAGTTCAATTATACGTTGCTATGTAACTGAACTACCTGTGAGAAAACCTCATAGCATTTGAAGGGGAAATATGAAGATTGAAGTACACGTCATAAATTCTTCATCATTTGAACTTGAGATTTGGACTACAACTTCATATTACAATATTATACGTTAATAATTCATCATGTTCCATCTTGTTATGTAATAATTCGAATTTTCTATTTTTTTAAATACCAATTGAGGTACCTTGTGTAAAACCTTTCAAAAAACATTTTTAGCTACGCTCCAAACATTTTCTACATGTAACGTACTACATTACATTGTTCGTGTCAAAGTAAGCATTTTTCTGAAATCAATTGCTATTTTTTACGCATTAAATGAATATCTAGTAATTTACTAGATATATTTCAGATTTGAACTACAACTATCGTAAAGAAGGGCTATAAATTGAAGGAAAATTCATATCTACGTACCTATGTATCGGTTTAGCTCGTATGTAGAAAATATATCAATAATTCAAACGTTTGCTTGTCGAAATTCAAATGTTTGCTTGCGTCTTTTTGGTTTTTATTTTTATTAAATCTAAATGTGGTCAAATTTTTTTGAAAATTGGCATGGGGTAATTATATGACCTCGTGAGGCTATACTTAAAATTTCAGACAATTTCATTGAAGTTGGATTATACATTGGTTTGTAAGTACTTGAAATTCATCCACAATTTACACATACCGAAGTACACACGTTACATGAAATCATTCAAACCAAGACACTTTTGTACACACACATACAAATATCTAGGTTTCGCCGTCTTCGAAAATCTTCTCATGAATTGTGATTTTCTTGGTGGTATACGTTAGTCCTTCGGCGTGACTGCGTCTGACGTAGGGCTCAGCATCCTTGCTAGCTTTTCTCCTTTTATGGGGCGTTTATCAACGGCTTCTGGCTCGGAGGTCCGGGTCGTCGAATTGGTCGTAGTCCTCTTCGTCAACAACACCATCGATTCCGACAATACTCCTCTTCCCTTTTCTGACGACATGGCGCTTCTGTGCCTTTGGGTCTTTTATGTAGAAGACTTGTGAGGTTTGTTTAGCTAAAACCCATGGCTCATCTTTCGCACTGATTGCTTTGACATGTGCTGACTCAATAGATGTCGGGGGAGGTAGAGTCACGGTAGTGACTTTGTCATCATCGATATGGATATTTTTCGCCCATCTGACACGAAACATGGGGATCTTTGTGACGGTGTAGTCCAGTTCCCAAATTTCTTCGATAACACCGTAGTATATGTCCTTACGGTTACCGGTTTTAGCCTCCATCGTCACCCCACTATTCTGATACGTGCTTTTCCTGTCTTGAGCCTCTGTATAGAATGTGTATCCGTTGATATCGTATGCTTGAAATGTCAGGACCTTGCTCGCAGGTTCTTGTGACAGCATTTTGACCGTCTCTTCTTCGAAATTTGTCGGAGGCCTTTCATACCAGTAGTTCTTTAGCCATGTTGCGAACTTTCCATTGTGCTCTTTCGAGAGCCACGCTTCTCCCTTCTTCGGGTTCTCTTTTTTAAGCTTTACCATGTGCATCCAAAGATAGGGATGCACCACCGTCAGGTGTTGCAAGACCACGAGATGTGCTCTGTCATAGTCATCTGACCTACTGGGTACTGAATTGTAGACATGTAAAGGCCTTTGTCCGCGTGCATGGCCTTCACCATCGAGCCTTCCCGTGTGCCGTGAAACAGGAACACCTATGGACTTTTGATCAGCCAAGTAATCAGTGCAGAACTCGACACACTCTTCGGCAACATAGCCTTGGATGATGCTACCTTCTGGTTGTGACCTGTTACGAACGTAGCGCTTCACAACCCCATTGTACCTTTCCAACGGGTACATGTTGTGTAGGAACACGGGACCTAGGTCCAGTATCTCCGGGACGATATGGATCATGAGATGTACCATGATATCGAAGAATGCTGGAGGAAAGTACATCTTAAGTTCGCACAATATGACAATGATCTCCTCCTGCAGCTTGTGGCAACGCGTAACGGATATCGACTTCTGAGATATCGTGTTGAAGAAGTTACAAAGATTCAAGACTGTCTTGCGGACCTCCGGCTCCATGAGACCCCTGATTGCAACAGGAAGTATCTGCGTGATCATCACGTGGCAGTCATGAGATTTCATACCAATTACTCGGTGACTCTTCATGTCAACTATTCTCCCGATGTTTGCCGAGTAACCAGAAGAAACTTTGACACCTTGGAGGCACTCCAAAAAGCTAACGATCTCTTTTTTGCTGAGAGTGTAACAAGCAGCGGGACAGTCCGTCTTGATTCTGACTGCACCCGTCCCCAACTTGGTCGTTCGCTTCGTAGCCCACAGCTTCTTTCTTATACCCAAGAATTCCATGTCAGCTCGTGCCTTCGGTCCATCTTTAGTCTTTTCTGAAATGTTGAGCAGGATACCAAGCAAGCTCTCGCACACGTTTTTTTCAACATGCATGACGTCTATGCTGTGACGTGTGCTTAGGAATCTCCAGTAAGGCAAATCCCAGAATACGGATTTCCTTTTCCAGACGCCGTCCTGCATGGGAAACAGACGGTTGTGTCTTACCTGGCGTAACAAGGGGCATTGTGTTCACGATGTCATAGATTTCCACCCCGGTCTTCTCCGAGGCGCCGAACGGACCTCAACAGTATTGTCAAACAATTCCTTCTCTTGCCTCCATGGGTCGTTCTGTTTCAGCCACCTTCGGTGGCCCATGAACACGATTTTTTTGGATCCCTTTAGGTGTAAACTTGTAGTAGACTCCAAACACTTCACACATCCTTTGTACCCATGAACACACTGGCAGGACTGATATCCGTACGCGGGGTAGTCTTGGACCGTCGTGAACAACAGCGCTTTCAGATTGAAGTACTCTTCTTCGTATGCGTCCCAGACCTGGGCCCCTGGTTCCCACAGTGTAGCTAGTTCTTCGAACAATAATTGTTGATACATGTTCAGATCGTTCCCAAGTTGCTTCGGCCCTTGTATGAGAATACAGAGGTGTATGTACTTTCGTTTCATGCACAGCCATGGAGGAAGATTGTACATCCATAGAACCACGGGCCAAGTGCTGTGTCTGCTGCTCATGTTGCCGAATGGATTGATCCCGTCCGTACTCATACCGAACCTGATATTCCTCGGATCTTTTCCGAAATCATCGTATTGGGCGTCGATTGCCCTCCACTGCGAAGCATCGGCAGGGTGTCTCATCACTCCATCATCAGTTTTCCGCCCCTCGGCGTGCCAACGTAGCAGCTTTGCCTCCTTCTTGTTAGCGAATAAACGATTCAAACGGGGAAGGACCGGAAGATACCATACAACCTTTGCTGGAGCCCCACTCTTCACTGGGTCCTCATCATCGGCTTGCTTTCTACCCCTCTTGAATCTGGACGTGTTGCACGTGGGACACTTGTACAGCTTCTCGTGCTCCTTGCGGTAAATAAAGCAGTCATTCGGACACGCGTGGAACCTCTGCACCTCTAACCCAAGAGGGCAGACAACCTTCTTGGCTTCTTCCGTGCTCGTAGGCAGCAAGTTGTTTTTCGGAAAAACTTTTGCAAGAAAAGCCAGTGTCTCATCGAAGCCTTCGTCCGGACAGTTGTGGGCTGCCTTGATCCTTAGAAGTTCCAGCGTGACCGACAGACGCGTGTGCTCTGGATCGCAACCGGTATACAACGGGATTTGTGAGTCTTCAACTAGTCTCGAGAACTTGGCAGCCTCTCTTTCATCCTCGGGATCTATCACCACCTGCTCCGCCATGTGAACGTCCTGCACCATATCGGCCAAATTGTTTCCCGTTTCTCCTTCGGCGTCAGGTTCGATACTCCCCTCGTCTTCTTCGTCATCTCCGTGTTCGGCAGCTTGCTGTAACACCTGATCTTCCTCCTCCTCGCCGTGACATGTCCAACGTGTATAGCCTGACATAAAACCCTTAAGCGCCAGGTGTACCGTCACCCTCCCTCTCGTATCGAACATTACCAAATTTTTGCAATCGCGACATGGACAACAAATCTTCGTGCCACCCTTTTGCCCTCATATCTCGTTCGGCGACATCAAGAAACTCGTTCAAAGCCATAGCCCAACTCTCTGTCGCCCGGTTGTCGTACATCCAATTGCGATCCATCGATCAACACCTACGACACGAAACTAATCAGTTCGATAACCGAAAATCACATCAAATACATATCCGACATGAAAAGTACACTAGCGAGCATTATTACCGAAAGTTTACTAGGGAGATGTATGGAGAGGGAGGGAGAGAGTGAGAGGTGGAGTGAGAGATGAGGAGGAGGGAGAGAGTGAGAGGTGGAGTGAGAGATGAGGAGGAGGGAGAGAGTGACAAAGAGAGGAGGAGTGAGAGGTGAGGAGGTGGGAGAAAGTGAGAGGAGGGAGAGAGTGAGAATGAGAGGAGGAGTGAGAGGTGAGGAGGTGGGAGAAAGTGAGAGGAGGAGTGAGAGGTGAGGAGGGAGAGAGTGAGAGGAGGAGGAAAAGAGGTCTAGATCTAGATCTAGATCTAGATCTAGACTCTCTAGCTTGGGGAGGAGGGTTTGGGGAGAGGGGACAAGTGTTGGTGGGTTGGGGGGGAAGGGGGGGGCGGCGGCGACGGCGGCAGCAGCTGGGGCGACGGCGGCACTCGCTGCTGGCCCAGTGGGCGCGCGAGCACTGGCCAGCAGCGAGGGCCTGCTTTGGCTATAAGGAGATAACACCACTGACGGGCCCTTAAAATGGGCCCGTCAGTGAATATACAGCCAACCATGCAGTAATTACCACTGACGGACGAAGATCTATACCGTCAGTGGAGTTAACATCTCTACTGACGGGCTGGTACAGAGGGACCGTCAGTAAAATTAGTCGTCATACGTTCACACTTACACTGACGGGCCGAGTTTTAGCCCGTCAGTGAAGATGAGATCTCCTCTGACGGTCCTTTAAATTGAGATCGTCAGTGGAGTTAACGCGTCATCTATGCCACCTCGCGTTCATCTCTACTGACGGATGTATTTCGTGCCCGTCAGTGGTGCTCTGCGTGTCCATCTTTGCTGCCCTCTCCGCTGACGGTCTCTTTCGTGTCCGTCGGCGGTGTTCCCCTCCAGCGACGGACCTCTTTGTGCCCGTCAGTGGAGGGGGTTCAGGAGAGGGTCAATCTGCAGTAGTGCTTTTCCACATCGATAGATAGGTCAAATTGGAAAATTGTTTACTTTCTGCTTCATTTTATAACAGTGAAAAACTGAACACGATAGTACTTTAACTTGCTAATATGATTAGTGATCAGTGCTATAGGATAATTAACATGTTATATTATTGACTTACCTACTGGCATCAGTGAATCATTATCTTTTTTGTCTCTTGCAGGTATCAAACTTCTTTATTGGTCTGTACTTCTTGAGTGTATTAGCAAGTTTGGAATTAGCACTGTGTACTTAGGATTTGAATCTGCGTGTGCTATTATGGTTCTTATATAGCTGGAGATTTCTCTACAAATCGATTACATATTATGTTTTTGGTAACACTACCTCACGAAACACATTCACTGACGGGCACAAAACGGCAATCTCTCATGGGTTTTGGGCCCGTCAGTAACTTCTCGTCAGTGGAAGTTATACTTCTACTGACGGGCACGGAGCCCGTCAGTAGAGATACACTTTCACTGACGGGTGCATTCTGCCCATCAGTGAAAAGTCGTCCAGTGAAGCCCGGGCCATATCTTGGGTTCACTTCCACTGATGGGCACGGAAAGTTCGCTTGTCAGCGATATGACCTTTTCACAGACGGGCACGTGGTACGTGCCCGTCAGTGGAAGTGTAATCATTATTTTTTTTAAATACTGAATAGACAATATGAAACAATTAGTATTCAAGCTAGCTAATTTACATATATATCAAACAAATATAGCAATTAGTACCAGAAATATTAAGCATATATAAGAATATATATTTTCACTAGCTAGTTAATTTACAACGAATTAAAACGATAAACAAATGAATTTAGCATCAATGTTTATTTTCACTAGCCCTACTCTACGTCTATGACGCTTGGCTAGTACTTCCAGTGCGGTGGAAAGCGGGTATTTGGAGTCCCGCGTAGAATTCACCGCTTGGCCGAATGACTTCGTTATTGAGAACGTACGCGAAGGTCTTTTGGATGCGGGCAAAGTCCTTCCTCCAGTCATACTTATCGTCGGCCAGGTCGTGTATGAAATTATTAAATTGATCCGGGCTCCATTTCGGGTTTTGGGACATTATGAACGCGTCTATGTGAGCGCAGACGTAGTACCCACATGTCACGCTAGCTTCCGGCTGTTACCTGCAAGGGAAGTTGAATTTGTAGATCAGCTTCTTGCTCTTGCTTTCTGCTCCTCCCCCTCGCAAGTTGTATTCCCAAAAGGCGGCTTCCAAAACTTCCTTAATTCCTGAGTAGTCCCGCTTGGCACTTCTCTGGGAGTCAAAATAGTATATCATTCTGGAAGGCTTGTGGATGACACTGAGGATCCAGTGGTCACTGCGTAAAAGGTAACGAGTGAATATAAACAGACGGGGATACGTGTTTAAGAAAAGCAAACTAGGTACGGTAGTAAGTAACCTACGGGGGGTTTGTAGGGCAAGAGTACGTAGGGCTTGTCCTTATGGTATATCAAGGAATTGGTGATGAAATTTATAAGGACCGGCTTCGCTTCCCGTATGTAGTACTCATTCATGAGGACCGGATCTATTATTCCGAAAGCGGAGTTGCCCAGACGCCTACACTCTTGGGCTTGGTGAAGCGCCCACAGCCTGACGAGCATGGCGTCGAGCCGGAAGAGGTTGAACAAATTAAAGATATCTTCAAAATTGATGTTGAAGGTGTCATGATGTCTGTCCAGGTAGAAACCGTAATCTTTTGGCACCTCGACCTTAAAGTGTAGCTCAAAATCATCTCGATTCCGGGACCTCATCATTATTGTGTCGTGGAGCTGTTTCATCTGCGCGGGCAACCTCTGCACCTCATCATCGTCGAGCAAGGGCTCACCTGCCTCGTACACTTCTCGTCGAGGCTTCTTGACAGTTTCAGCGGATGTCTGGAAGGATAAGGCTTTTTTCTTGCTTTGCTTGCTTGCCTCCTTCGCAGCGGTGCCACCCCGTTTGTGAGCTCTTTTCCATTTCCTCTCCGGCTCTGGAGAGGAGGCCCTCCTGCCTCCCGTCAACGCTTCGCCCACTGTGACATTGAGCATGGTTGGAGATAAGATCTTCTTTTCCGCTGCGCTCGGGTCATGGTAATGCTTGGAGTGCTTCTCACGGGGTGGCTCGTCCGTCTTGGGTTGCTCCTCCTCCTGAGACGGAAGGATCGTCGTGCGTTGCAGCTCGGGAAGATCGTTGTCCCGATCATCGAATGAAGGGGCTCAGGATACAGACCGAGGAGAGACGGGCTAGCTCCGGTTGATGGAGAGGGGAGGGTTGACGTACTAGGAGAGGACACCCCGGGGAGGACTATCTGACTCTTCGGCCAAAGGATGTAGTACCCTTTGCAGTCTCCTAGCATGATGACATCCTCTTTAGGGGCGACAGGGACTGCGACGTCACTGAACTCGGCGACAACGCGGTCCACCTGCACCCTCGCCATGTGGGAAGGTATTACAACGTTGTGGCATGTCGTGCCCTCTGATGCTGGGAAGACTAGGCCGTGTGCAACCGTCTTCTTCACACCGGGCAAAGGGATTGTGAGGTGACATTTCGTGGGGCCCTGCATAATAAACAATGTGTCAAATTAGAGCATTGTTATCTGCACAATTCTATTAATTAGAGCCCACATATAAGTGATTCATGGTGGCGACGAAGCTTACAGCGATGTCTTCGACGGGACTTGGCGACTCGGGGGCATTGTCGGAGGCTGAGGCGCCGCTGCTCCATCCAGCAGGATAGGAGCCCTGATGTCCATGAGGATGGACAGGTGGCCGAGACGCATCGTAGCCTCTAGACGCTAAAAAATTCTTGGGCCACCAACTTGCCAGCCTCCTGAGCTACCCTTATCATCTCTTGCATTAGAGATGTTTGCGTTCCTCTCCTCCTCTGGTGGGCAGCCTCGCGGTTCTGGGGAAACACTTCGTCCCAGATAGCCCTACTCCCGATCCCTCGGACACGCCCTGTCTTCTCCCTCGTCCCTAGAACCTTCGAGAGATGATCTTCCCGCCTCTGGCTCTGGACGGACTCCTGGGAGCTGGCAGGCTGCTGGGACAGCTGCCTCTGCAAGATAAACGGCTCAACGTACGGACCGTTAGTGAACTGGAAGCACAACAGTATATTTGAAGAAGACATCGGATTTAGATTTTACCAATCTTTCGGAGACCGCCTGAAGCTCAGGGTCCGTGATGATAGGAGACCCAGTGGCTGGGTCTGAAACTGCGTGCGCCCTCATCCAGATCTGGGCGCGTTCCTGCTCGATATCGGCGAAGGGAACCGGTTTCCCAGCCGCTATCAGTGCGGCGTCCTCTTTTGCCCAGATCAGTCTCTTCCCAGGAACACCTCGGCTGCCAAGGTGGTGGGGGAATTTGTTCTTCGCACGCAGCTCCTTCGCCCGGTGACTCTTCTCCTTGAATTCGTCACTTTTCTTGTCAGCAACGAACTCCTCCCAGTGTTCGAGTTCTACCTTTGGCCATTTTTGTTTGATTACAGTCTCGAAATCGGCGTCTAGCAGTTTCGTTGCTTCATATCGCCATGTCCTTAGCACAGCACACATGATGTTGTCTGCTTTTCTTCGGACTCTTTCCTTCTTAGCCTCTGGGACAGCATACTTATCCCACAGCTTGTCGAAGAGGACCTTTTTCTGGGCGTCTGTCATTTTCTTGAACTCCCGGCATGTGATCCTGACATGCTCGCGGGCAATGCACCCGCTGGTGTTGCTGAATGACTTCGCAACCTTCTCGGGACTTGCAGGAACACCTGTTACGCCCACTCGAGTGACGACGAATGTCTCGTCCGTTAGCTGGTTCCCTCCTCTGGGGTTGTACCGTCTCTTCGGCTTCGATGGTTCTGCTGACGACAGCTCGGGCGCCTCCTATTCTTCCGATCCCGACTCGCTAGACTGAGAATCGTCAGACGAGCCAAACGCACTATCTTCATCTCGCGAGCCAGGAGGTGCTGGTGCTAATGGTACACTGGCCGGCTCTTGGGCAGGTGCACTAGACGGCTCGAGGGCAGGTGCACTGGCCGGCTCGAGGGCAGGGGCTTCAATCGGGGCCGCCAAGTCTAGGGGCGCCGCACTCTCATCATCTACACGGGCTAGTTCCCGGGTTGTCGACGAGTCTATTTCCGATTAAGAAACTATGCATAAGATAAGTCTTAGAAAAACAATTACTATGCATAAGATAAGTCTTAAAAAAACAATTACTATGCTCAGTCAGGTAATGCTCGTAATGCAACTATGCAAGCATCTTTTCTTCACATGACATAAAGATAAGATAAGACTTTTACTATGCTCTTAATGCAACTATGCAGAATGAAGAATTAGAAAAACAAACTGCCATAAGAAAACAGGGCAAAATGATTCAGTCCATAAAGACAATCTGGCCCTTAAAAGTCAACGGAAGATTGGAAGCTGTAGAAAGTGAAAAGTAAAAACATGTAGATGTGAGGACAACATATGTACAGCGATCAAATGATTCAGTTCAACAAGAGATTTAAAAAAATTGAATACCCAACTCAAAGTGACTTAGCTGTTTAGGGAGACTTGCAAATTTCAAGGCATATCTAATATAATAACCAATTGAAGGGAAGATCGTGAGCTATAACAAGATCATGATTTTGATGAAAATCATGTTTCTCTGATAATTTACAGTTATCAGTGTAACCATCACCCCTGCTATCATGCACATGTGCATTGTCTTCTGCCTGGTAAAGTTCAATACCTTAGACTGTTCAAGAAAGACTATACTTTCCTTTTACATTCTGCACAACACACACATACATTTTGTCTCATTATGCCTCTACATAGTTATCTGTTAGTTCCATCCCTTTAAATGAAGGGTTATCAAAAACATGGTCATTCCGATCTTGTCAGGTAGAATTGGGCTAGCTTTTGTCTAGTTCAAGTAATTATGATACGTGTTAGTGTCAGTAGACTTCCACCATTCATTGCAGATTCACAGTGCCTCGAATAAAATCAGATTCAACACATGCACACATATATCCAAAACCAGAGAGCCAACACATGCACACATATATCCATATATAAATCATTTGTGATATTCAAGTTCCTCAAGATTGGGATGTCAAGCTTCAAACAAAAACAAGTTCCTCACCATGATTCCTGCCAAAACTAGAGAGTCATGCAATATAAACAAAAACAAATCTCACCACTATTCGGGACGGACGGGGAGAGGACTCCGGCGGGGAGAGGACTCCGGCGGTGGTGGGATCGGGCGGCGGAGAGGACACCGGCGGCGAAGCGGGCTTGGGCGGCAGGGAGGACACCAGCGGCGAAGCGGGACTCGGGCGGCGGGGAGAGTACTCCAGCGGTGGCGGGCTCGGGCGGCGGGGAGCACTCCGACGGCGAAGGGGACTCCGCCGGCGGACGGGGGCTCGGGCGCGACGAGGCGGCGGCGCGGCAGCCTGGCGGCCGGGGGGGGCGGGACTTAGGTTTCGCGGCTAGTTTGAATTGGAACACGCAAGGGTCGGCCGAAATTTTGCCAAGTCTTGCTTATATACCCCATAAGAACTCCACTGACGGGCGCCAAAGCGCGGCCGTCAGTGAAAGTACTACTACTCACGGGCGCTAAAACTTTGCCCGTCAGTAAAGTTGTTTCGAACCAGTGTATAAGATGGCGTACTTGCACTGACGGGCTATCCCTCTATACTCGTTAGTGGAAGTTCCTAGGGTTTGTCACAGGTCATATACCACTGACGGGCATTTTATCTCCGCCCGTCAGTAGAGTCACTCTGTTGGGCCTTTTTGGCATCTCATTATTTATGAGATTATTATTTAATTAGAATTCATTTGCATTGGATTATTATTTAATTAGAATCATTTACAAAACCAATAGGCAGAACAGTACTCCACAAAATACATAACATTGATCAATTCATCAAAATGATATTATTACACTGTGAGGTTTGTTTTGAATTGATCGAAAAGCTAGGTTTCGTGTTCTTCCACACGCTTCTCAATAGTAGTTTTGATCTTCTTGCTGGTATACGTCAGTCCTTCGGCGTGACTGCATCTTATGTAGGGGCATGCATCCTGAGTATCTTTGCGCCTCTTACTTGCTCGATCGTCCACATCTTCTTCTTCCGTGTCCGGATCGTCAAACTGGTCGTAGTCCTTTTCGTCAACTACACCATCGACTCCGACAATACTCCTTTTCCCTTTCCTCATGACAACGCGCTTCTTATTCTTTGGGTCGGTTATGTAGAAGACTTGGGCGAGTTGTTTGGCTAATACCCATGGCTCATCTTTGGGACTGATTGATTTGACTTGTCGTGACTCCATAGAGATCGGTGGAGGTATAACCATGGTACTGGTGTTCATATCTTCGATTCTGACGTCTTTCGCCCATCTGACACGAAACATGGGGTTCTTGGTCACGGTGTAGTCAAGTTCCCAGATCTCTTCGATCACGCCGTAGTACCTACACTTCTTGCCCTGATGACTAGTTCTAGACTCCTGCGTTACACCATAGTTCTGGTACGTACTGCGCCGGTCTTGAGCCTCGGTATAGAATGTGTATCTGTCGATATCGTACGATTGCCACGTCACGACTTTGCAATCGGGTTTGTGTGACAACATTCAGACGGTTTCTTCTTCTCCATTTGACGGCTCCCTTTCATACCAGTAGTCCTTTATCCACTCGGAGAACTTTGCGTTATGCTCTTTCGTGAGTGCAACTGTGCCCTTTTTCGGATTCGCTTCGTGCAACTGTTTCATGTGGATCTGAATATAAGGCCGTACCACAACCAAGTGTTGCAACACCACGAAATATGCTCTGTTGTAGTCATCTGACCTCCCCAATCGGTACACATGTAAATTTTTGAGGAAATTGCACCGGAGGTACATAAACTTGGCAGGTGGTTTCAGATTGGTACAAAAACTAGCGAAACGTTTCAATCGGGTACAATAACTTGGCTTTAATGCTCACGGCGGTACAAAACGGGTCGCGTCGGGCTTGCTGAGGGCGACGCGCAGTGTACCTCGCGTCGCCCTGTGCCGGGGCGACGGTCTCACACGAAATTCCAAAATAAATATACGTGACATTTCTTGATTTTTTAAAATCATGTATAAGTTCCAGAAAAATCTAAAAAAATTCATACTGGTTTATAATGGAATGAAGTATACACACGTAAATTTTCGTAAAATAATATGCATTTTTGTGACCTGTGTAAAAAAAACAAATCGAACGGGAAAAAAACTAAACTGTAGATGTACTGGATGCGTCGCACTGCTACCGTGCGACGCATACACTATAGCGTGGATGCGTCCCACTTCTACAGTGCGACACATACACTGTAGCACAGTTTAATTTTTTTCTCTCGCACGCCGGCGAAATTCGAAATTCTAAAATATACGTGACATTTCTTGATTTTTTAAAAATCACGTATAAGTTCCAAAAAAATCTAAAAAAATTCATACCAATTTATAATGGAATGAAGTATACACACGTAAATTTTTGTAAAATAATATGCATTTTTGAGACCTGTGTAAAAAAAAATCGTGCGAGAGAAAAAAATTAAAACTGTGCTAAGTGTATGTGTCGCAATTCTACAGTGCGACGCATACACTATTCCATTATAAACCGGTATGAATTTTTTTAGATTTTTTTGGAACTTATACATGATTTTAAAAAATCGAGAAATGTCACGTATATTTATTTTGGAATTTCGTGTGAGACCGTCGCCCCGGCACAGGGCGACGCGAGACCTCGCGTCGCTCTGGCCCAGTCCGACGCGAGACACGTGTCGCTCGGTGTCGAGCGTCGCCCTCAGCAAGCCCGACGCGACCCGTTTTGTACCGCCGTGAGCATTAAAGCCAAGTTATTGTACCCGATTGAAACGTTTCGGTAGTTTTTGTACCAATCTGAAACCACCTGCCAAGTTTATGTACCTCCGGTGCAATTTCCTCTAAATTTTTATGCCCGATCGCACCTTTTCCGTCGAGCCTGCCTGTGTGCCGCGAGACTGGAACACCTATAGGTTTTTGATCACACATGTAATCCATGCAGAACTCGACGCCCTCTTCAGTAGCATAGCCTTGGATGATGCTACCTTCCGGATGGGCTCTGTTACGAACGTAGCGCTTGATAACCCCATTGTACCATTCAAACGGGTACATGTTGTGCAAAAACATGGAAGCAAGGTCCAGTATCTCCGGGACGATATGGATCATGAGATGTACCATGACATCAGAATGTTGGAGGGAAATACATTTCGAGTTCGCATAGTATGACAGTGATCTCGGCCTTTAGTTTCAGGCAGCGTTGCACCGTGATTGACTTCTGACATATAGTGTTGAAGAAGTTACAAAGATCCATGATAGTCTTATGGACACCTGGCTCCATGATACCTCCAATTGCAACTGGCAGTATCTGTGTGGTCATCGCGTGGCAGTCATGAGACTTCGTGCCAATCAGTCGGTGAGACTTCATGTCAACAAGCTTTCGGATGTTTGCCGAGTAACCCAAAGAAACTTTGACACCATAGAGGCATTCGCAGAAGCTATGGAGCTCGTCTCTACTCAAAGTGCAGCAAGCAGCAGGACAGCTTGTCTTGACTCTGATACCATTCTTCCCCGTCTTGGTCGTTTCTCTGGTTGCCCACAGCTCCTGTCTTATGTTCATGTGTTGCATGTCGGCTCGTGCGTTCGGGCCATCTTTCGTCTTGTCCGGAATGTTGAGCAAGAGACCAAGCAAGCTGTCGCAAATATTTTTTTTGACATACATTACATCAATGCTGTGACGTGTGTCTAGGTGAGGCCAGTAAGGCAATTCCCAAAAAACAGATTTCCTTTTCTAGACGCCCTTTACCGGCGGTTGTTTCTTTCCTTTTCTTGGCTCAACCTCGTCCATTTCATTCAAGAGATCATAGATTCTTGTTCGGTCTTCTCGTGAGGCTTTGGACGTCTTTCTTTTGTTCCATCGAACCTTTCCGTGTCCTCTCTCCATGGGTCATTCATGGTCAGCCACCTTCCGTGGCCCATGAACACGATTTTCTAGAGCCCTCTAAGAAAACACTTGTGGTTTCTTCCATGCACTTAACACATGCTTCGTATCCTTTGGTGCATTGACACGCGTTGTTCCCGTACGCGGGATAATCTTGCACCGTCGTGAACAACAGGCCTTTGAGAGTGAAGAACTCTTCTTTGTCCGCGTCCCAGACCTGAGCCCCTTCTTCCCATAGCGTAGCTAGTTCGTCCTTCAGTAGTTGTAGATACACGTTAAGATCCATTCCAGGCTGCTTTGGCCCTTGAATGAGAATAGATAGGTGCATGTACTTCCGCTTCATGCACAACCATGGAGGGAGGTTATAGATCCAAAGAACCACGGGCCATGTGCTGTGTCTACTGCTCATGTTGCCAATGGATTTATTCTGTCTGTACTCATACCAAACCTGATATTCCTCGGATCACTACCAAAATCTGGATATTCCGCGTCGATTGCCCTCCACTGACATGCATCAGCTGGGTGTCTCAACACCCCGTCCTTTCTTTGCCCCTCTTCGTGCCAACTCATCAGCTTTGCCTCCTTCTTGTTACCGAATAAGCGCTTCAGACGGGGGAGGACTAGAATGTGTAGCGGACCCCGGGATCACATATGATTAGAGGAACGGATCATCGTCAAGGACCGAGAAGTCACCCAACATACCATACGCACCATACGTCGTATGTATTTATCACCGTTGGGTAACCCGACACCGGACCCACATACCATATGCACCATACGTCGTATGTATCTATCACCGTGGGTCAAGCCGGCCGGAAGCGACAAAACTTCCTAAAACCACATACGATTCCAGAAATCCTGTGAAGGTTTAGAACCGTTCTCACACCCACTAGGAAAAACAGAGTCGGAGAAGCCCGGTGGTTCTACCCACACCCTAACCTAGCTCGGAAGCTATTGGGTCACCCGAAGGCCCGGTAGGAACACACCCACACCCTGCCTGACTGGAACACATCACAGCCAGCGGGTCGCTCACCGATAACTGCTTGACTCAGTGAATAGTAAGAACAGAGGTAATCCTTCACGGCATACCCAAGTGCTTCATCCATACACGCATTGCACATGGGCAGCCCTCAATACAACAAGTATATCATTGCAAAACTCTACATGAGAGGAATTAAGGATAATACATGTCCTCCATACAAAGGGGACATCATAGTTACGATTTTACATGACTAAAGAGTCATTTTCAGCAGACATCAACTCAAAAACAGCAGCGGAAGGACTTATAAAATATTGAGATGACCATCAAAATCCTCTTCTAACATTCCTTTATAAACAACCCCTTGACCAAGTTGGACAATCCCTGCAAATTAAACATCCAAATCGAAATAACCGGAGTCGTAATATGCTACGATACCTGAACAACCTGCAGGAATGGAATTCCCGAATGAGTACTTTCGTACTCGCAAACTGCTAAATAGCTCATTCCAGGTTAATCTTAAACATAGCATGACAATTGCAATGATAATGTGAATAAATCAACATAACATGGAGAATAAGCTACACAAGCTATCCAATTCAACCTACCATGTCATGTTACATTCAGCCAAGCTAACCACTTGACAAACCATGCAAATAACCCTCAGGTTCAGATCTGAATAAGTATGAAAAACCATCATACTCATCCACCAATTGTCACAAGTACAAACGTTCAAAGCAGTTTCTAGAGTTGGGCTAGCTAACCACCCAAACTCTCATACCACCATTCATACAATTGCCAAGTTCACCAACATGGAGACAACCATTACAACCAACACGTGTTATTCTCCCTAAGCTACCCACCTAGGGAGATGCCGAACGGGTTGACCACCCAATTCGACTCAAGTGTAGTCAGGGAGGGTTGGCCACCCTAACCTCACGCGAACAAGTGTTCCAATGGGTGTGGGTTCATAGTAGGCCCACTATGACCCTCCAACTCCACTCGCTAACACTTATCGCCGGCTCAAGGATTGGCAGCAATGGCAAGACCACGCGAACTCCTCTCGCCATGTCTCCCACGTGCCCGATCCCATCTCTCACAACTTTCCAAAGGGTTCCGGTATTAAGTTAAGTGATTTAAAGGACACACCAATCAATCACAACCAACGACAGCACCTACTCATGCTAGGAGTCTCACATATTCACAAATATCATTCAATCGACCACACATAGTAAAAGAGTAACTGGAATATTATCAACAAGCTAGCAAGCTTGCCTGGTTGTTCTGGATCGTAAGCTGGCTGAGGAACAACTCCAAGATTACCCTTGTGGCCCGATTCTATTGAAATAACATCCAAAAGACCGGAAAAACAGCAAGGGGTGTAAATGGAAACCAGGAAGAAATAGAATGATAAAATGTATGAAATGCATCCTAAGGTATAGGAGACACTATTATGAAGCTAACGCAATTGGATTGATTCAATTCGGTCTATTAGAGCTTAAGTTATGAATTTCTAAGTGTATGCATTACTATTAGGATCTTTTAGCACATTCTTTATTTAAATGTTGCATAACAGGTATGCATATAAATACAAAGCTATGCTGGAATAAAAGATGAAGTATGAATGGGAATATAAATTGGGTTCCAATCGGAGCTATCAGAAGTTGTAAGCATGCATAGTTGAATGTGTGGCTTAGAGGGGTTAATATTTGGACGGTAGAATTTAGCATCAGTGGAATCTACATCATTCAATTTTAGATTTCAAGAGATGAACTTTCCAAAATGGATCTTTGTTTTGGAGAACATATGCCCTTTTCTACAAGTTGTATAAGATTAACAATTTTAGAGTTTATTAAATCTAACTTTGTGCCCAATGGTCGCATGGTAATGGCGTTAACACGATTGGATGCCATATTAATCAAATACACCTTATTCCATATAACATATTTATTCTTCCGATTAAGCTAGGTTCTCAAGTACATACATTCCAATATTGGGCAATAGAGAGTAATCTAGTCATGTTTGAAGGTTTTAATTACCGAGAATCATGACCAACAGGGATATCATAAAACCCTTACAAGGAGGAATATGGACCTATAAGGAGTGCTAAAGCTTTGATGGCCCAAGTTCTTATACGGTTTAGAGTATGACTAGTGAAGACTCTATAGATCACTTGTTCCGTTATTACTATTCTCATCCTCTAGACATAACCTATGTGATAAATACGACTAAGCATTAGCTTCAAGTAATGGTCACTAATATATATTGTATGGATTGCGTCAGCCCATGATTAAATCAGTGGGGTTATTAATTGAGATAGCGACTGGTTAGTAACTAATTGAACATTTTGAACTACTCAGATTTAGCTAATAGAGCTAACTATCCGACATGGATTCCATTGTTACAAAATGTTAATTAAGGGTTAGTAGGAATTGGCTAGGAAATAATTATACCCGATCATTTTGTTGGTTAATTCACTAAGGGAAGTAGTAAGAATGTCTCAACCGAACGCATTGGTTCACAGCCCAGCTAATCATGGCTAACTACTTGTTAATTAACCCTTAATTAAACATCGGTCAGCAGCCAACTGAGGTCAACACTTGGGCAATTCTAACTAATAAACTGGATATAGCAGCTATGGACAATCACCAGCATACTTCAATTCAATATCATCAAAACGTAGACTTGGTCCTTACCAAGGCAAAATGTCCTAAGCAATACCATGGATTCATCACAAACTATAGCTCAAGAGCATCGCCATAACAATGATTGAGGCCTTAGGAACATCAAGCCTCAACCAAAACCAATTGAGCCAGTCTTGGAAGAACTCTAGAGCTGAGGGAGAGAAGGATGTTACTGTGGTCTCACCTCGCCGGTGGCGTTGGGGAGCTACTGGTGGCGTTGAAAGAGGTGGAGGCGATGGAGGAGCTGCAGGCATGGAGAGGTCAGGGCTTGGCGCGTCGGTCTTGAGCAAGGCGCCTGGGATGACGGTGCCCGGGTTTGGTGGCGAGGCAGAGCACGGGGCACCTGCAACGGAGAAGCCCGAGGTGACCGGTGGTAGGGAAGAAGCGACGCGGCAGCGGTGGAGCGGTAACCTGTGAGGTGGCGTGGCACTTCGGTGAAGACGAGGATGTCGGTGGCGGCGTCGCTCCAATGGGCTTGGCGGCGGCGAGCCTTGGGCTCGGGGCTGGTGGTGGCGCGGCGCACGCGTGGAGCGGGGCTCAGGAGCGGGCGGCGGCAGCGGCACGGGTAGAGCGCGCGGGTGGAGAGGCGGCGCGGTGGAGGTGCGGCCCCGGTGACGAGCAGTGCGGCTGAGGGAGACGTGGTGAAGGCGCGCGAGCAAGAGGACCGGAAGGGCAACGGCCGGCCGCCGGAGGCGAAGGCGGGCGGCGCAACCTGGGGGGCTGCGGCGGCTACTCTTGGAGAGGTCGGTTTGGGGCAAAAAGGAATTAGGGCGGTGGCTTGCTGCTGCTATGCAACGTGGAGCAAGGGAGCTACCTGGGTGGGCTCCACGGGCAGGTAAGCAAAGGTGAGGTCCTCTCTTTTTATTTTGCTTCTTTACTACTTTAAGGCTAAATTAACAAGGATTCCAAAAATGAAATTAAAATCTAGGTACTTGAATCATTTCTTCAAATATCTCTTTTAAAAACCTGTGGATTTAAGGCCAGGAATGCAATTAAACTTTAGACATAAAAATCCTACACTTCTTTTAGTTGGAGTGTAAATGAGGTTCAAAATTCCTGAAAGTTGTTAAGGGAGTTCAGGAAGATATTTAAATTTGTCGACGATCGGTGAATCGGCGATTTTACGGTATTCGTGAATGAGGATTACTGGGGGGTAGGGACCTCTAGGGCCCAAGTGCCAGGAGCTCTGACAGCAGGGGATAGCCATTTTTATACAGGTTCGGGCCTCCCTTAGGATAATAACCTACGTCCTGTTGCTATATATTGATGGAGAACACGTTTACAATGGGGGGTGTATGTTAGTGGCTACCCTAGGCCTAATCGTAGACTAAACTATCCTAAACCACCGGGCTCGACTCCTTCGGGGTTGCGGGTCTTCTAGGGCTTCGCCTCCTGGTGCTGCGACTAGATTGATCTGCTGAACTTGTCTTGACCTAATTTGACCTGTCCTCCCCTATGGGATTGCTGATCCTTATATAGGGGTTTCCCAGGGTCGTACTGGACGTGGACTTACACCCGAGTAGGACTCTGGTCTCCTTAAACGTCGGGGTTGACTTCCTATTTTGAGGGGAGTCTTCCTTTCCCGAGAGAGGTTACCTTATCGTCCAGGGACCCTTCCCGGGTACGCTGTACCTTCCTAAAGTCCTGGGATTCGGTATTCGGATACCCTAATACGTGGGATACCGTACTATTCATCATCAAGCCCCCCATCAGTACGCGAAGTGAGGTCATGATGGTTCTGTTAGAAATCTGCCCCTGTCGGGGAACGGGCTCCGAGTAGGCGATCCGAGTAGCTCTCGTCGGTGATTTCTTCGAGTAGGTTCAACCCCTACCGAGTAGTTGTGAAAGCCTTATCGGAATTATCCTCGGGTAAAACCCAGAATGCTTTCTGATCCGATCTGGTCTGTTGGTCACGGACACGCGTCCGCCTGGCATATTTTAGGAAACCGAATCATCGTGGCGGAAATTTCGTGTGGTGATGAAGAATCTTTTCTCTCTCTGCGCTATTGTACCGCGCGCTCGTTTGGGTCGTGGGTTGTCAGACCCTCTTTTTCCACGACATGCCTTGTATGCGGAAAAAGCAACTGTCCGCATTAAATGCGATGGAACCGATCGTGCCGAAAACCGCGCTCGGCCCCGGCGGTCGTTAAATCTTTAGGAGTCCAGGTATTGGGGTTTTGCCCACATTGATCCCCTGCCTCCTAGCCTTCTTGTTCCCCTCATCTCCTTCCTCTCCGCGCCATGGCTGGGCACCCGTTGGTTGACGAACCATGGCGCGCTCAGTGATGACCGAGGTGAAACTCGCATCTTCCATAGAGCTGACTCTTATCCAATCAACCCGCCAAGCCGAGTTCCGCCATGTCCGGGGCGAGAAAGTTCCTGAACCCGAATCTGGCTGGCTGGTCGTCTTCCCGACTTCTTCCGACGCGGATTCTTCATGCCTCCTTCCACCTTCCTACATTCGGTCTTCCTGTTCTATCGAGTGGAGGTGGTGAATCTTGACCCGACCTCGTACATCCTCCTGAGCGTGTTCGCTCATATGTGCGAAGCATTCCTCGGAGTGCGGCCACCGTTGGATTTATTCAGATATTTCCACAAGATGGAGAGGACCAAGAAGAAGGTAGTGGGGGGCGCGAGTGTCCGCCTTCGAGAAGATAGGACCGCGGAGTATATCGACGCCACTGGAATCCGTTCCTTCGCAGGATGGGAGTATGAGTGGTGCTATTGCCATCCATCGATCCCCTTGAGCATAAGGTACTGGGGAACTCAGCCCGACGCGTCATCCACTTGGACCGACGAGACCCTGCTCGACTCCCGTCTCCAGCACCTGGTCGGGGAGATCAAGGCTCTGCGGACCCGAGGCTTGTCCTCGGCTGACGTTGTCGCCGACTTCGTCAGGCGCGGAATTTGCCCCTTACGGTACAGGGAGACAGGTGCTTGGGACTCGACAAGCGATCCATACCAACGGTGGAGAAAAATGGGTAAGTTTTCCCCTCTCAATCCCGTAAGAAGGACTTATCGGGGTGTTCTGAATTTTTCTTTGTCTCGAGTAGCCCTCTCGGAAGCGGAGGTGTCCGAGAAGGTAAAAACTATCTTCAAGCGAGTACCTCCACCCAATCGCCAAGTCGTCCCCACGTCGCTACCTCTTCGACCTTTGCACGAGCGGGAAGAGGTTCTAGCGGTAATCTTTTCTTTTTGAGGATCCTAGGTCCTTCAGGCCCACCTTACACTGGTTTCGTGGAATGGGCCCTTTCTGCAGAGAGAAGGACGGGGAATAGATGACCCCGAAGCTGGGCCTTCTAGTCCTAGTCGATGCTTGACCGCGGCCGAGGATTAGCACGATGGGGACACCAAGCCCACCGAGAAGGTGGAAGAGGTTGCGCGGAGCGAATCGAAATCCGAATCGCCGCCCTGTCTTCGAGGAGCGGGAAATCCTTCGGTCCGACGGGGGCGCTCCATTTCGCTGAAGAGGGCGAGGTACCATCCTTCCGCTTCTTGCTTTGTCGAGCTTACGCTCCTAGTTCTGGATTCTGAATGCGAACTGCAGGGACGCTTCTCCACCGAAAACCTGCCCCTCTTGCTGCTCCACGGAGGAAGCGGTTTATCAGACTGCTTCCTAGTCGGAGCCCGGTTAGCGTGGTACCCCCCTCTTCACCCATTAAGGACCAGCCGGAGCCAAGTCTCCAGGGTGAGGAAGCCTCAGTCGAAGACGATCCCATAGCGTTACTCAAACCTTGGTGGAGGTAGGGAAGGTTCCTGCCCATCATAGGTTTTGTCAGATGATATTGCCAGCCTATCTGACCTTGTCATTTTTTCTTCTCAGCGTTCTCATGACAGGTGGAACGCCGTTCACGGCGAGGTCCAGTCACTCCGGGACCAATCGGCGCGGCTTTCCGATGCCCTTTCTCGGGAGAAAGATGCCCTTTCGCGAGAGAAAGCGCGAGCCTCGTCCGCCGAGGAGAATCTGTTAAAGATGGCGGACCACCTAGAGCTGGTGCTTACCACGGCGGTGTGTCCATCCGAGCCACGGAGAACCTTCCTGATTGCCTGGGGGAATTGGACCGAGCCGCTCAAGATTTCTCTGGGCGTTTGCGCTTGCTTGACTTGTAAATGCATAGCCTTCGTATGTACGTCAGACATGTATAGAACTTATGTTTCGTCTAATGAATGACTCCTGAATTTAAGTCTTTGGACCAGCCCCCGACTGTCTACTCGAGAGATGCTCTCGAGTAGTCAGTCGATTAGCTTTACACGTAAAACTTCTGGAGCTGATCGATGTTCCAGGAATTAGTTAGGACTCGGCCGTCTTCCATCGCTAGTCGGAAGGATCCCGGTCGAGTAACCTCGACTATTGTATAAGGACCCTCCCATTTGGGAGACAGCTTATTGCTATTGCTTTTATTTTGCACGAGTCGTAGGACAAGGTCCCCGACTTGCAGTGAGCGTTGTCGAACATGTCTGTCATAGTAACGACGGAGGTTCTGCTGGTAGCGGGTAGCCCGGAGAAGAGCTTGGGTCCGCTTTTTCCTCAATGAAGTTGAGGTCGTCCTCTCTTCGAGGGATTTCTTCCTTGTCGGTGTACAGTTCCAACCGTGAGGATTTCAGGGCAAGTTCACATGGTAGCATGGCCTCGGCTCCATATACTAAGCTGAACGGTGTTTCTCCGGTAGCCCGATTGGAGGTTGTCCGTAGAGCCCAGAGGATGGAGGGCAGCTCGCGTACCCAAGCCTTGGCGTGGGCGGAGAGTCTATCGAAGACGCGAGTTTTCATCCCCTGGAGTATAAGTCCGTTGGCGCGTTCGACCTGTCCGTTGCTCTGTGGGTGTGCAACCGAGGCATAGCATATCGTGGTGCCGTGCTCGGTGCAGTATTCGATGAAGTCGGAGCTGGAGAATTGAGTACCGTTGTCGGTTATGATTCTGCTCGGGACGCCAAACCTGGTCATAACATTTCTCATCATGAACCGCTTGGCTGCTTCCGACGTGATCTGCGAGACAGGTTCGGCTTCGATCCATTTGGTGAATGTATCGATCGCGACGAAGAGGAACTTATAGCCCCCGGGTGCCACCAGGAACGGCCCTAGGATATCGAGGCCCCATGTGGCGAATGTCCATGACAAGGGGATCGTCTGTAATGCCTGGGCGGGCTGGTGAATGCGTCTGCGGTGAAATTGACACTGACGGCATCGCTTCACTAACTCGCTCGCGTCATGGAGGGCTGTCGGCCAATAGAATCCTTGTCTAAAGGCCTTTCCGACCAGGGTTCAGAAAGATGCATGTGCCCCGCACACCCCTCCATGGATCTCTTCGAGTAATCTTATACCCTGCGTCTGAGGGATACACCGCATGAGCACTCCGTGGGCCCCTCATCGGTAGAGGGCCCCATTGACCAGGGAGTACATCCTAGCGCGCCGGGCAATTTGCTCGGAAAGCGTATCGTCCTCAGTGTAGTTCGATCGAGAAGGTACTTGCGGATGGGCTCTATCCACGATACTTCAAGATCGAGAGGAGCGACGAGGCATCCCGCCACTCCCTCGGAGCGTCAATACCTGGTGACACCCTTGAGTGGTGCTTAACCACCTCTCCTTCATCCCTGGGTTCAAGGGAAGCCACGGACGGCGTCGAGATCCTTTCTACAAAGGCCCCGGGTGGGCATGGAGATCGTGAGGAGGCTAGGCGGGCAAGACTGTCGGCTTGGCAGTTATCCTTTCGAGGGATATACCGTACTTCAAAACCGACGAACTTCTTCTCTAGCCTTCTCACCTCCGCAAGGTAAGCCGCCATATTCGGGTCTGTAGTTTGATACTCCTTGGACACTTGTCTTGCCACCAGCTGTGAGTCTCCATTCACGAGAAGGCGGCGGATTCCGAGTGCCGAAGCGACTCTGAGACCGGCTAGCAACCCTTCGTACTCGGCTACGTTGTTCGTGGCCGGGAAGTCAATCTGTAGTATATACTGCAGGCGTTCTCCAGTTGGAGAGGTCAAGATTACCCTAGCCCCCGCACCTTCGATGGTTAGGGAACCGTCGAAGTGTAGTGTCCAGATGTCATCCTTTACCGCTGGTGACGCTGAGTAGTCGGGCTCCGTCCATTCATTGACGAAGTCAGCGAGGACTTGCGACTTGACCGCGGTGCGCCGCACGAAGTGGAGGTCGAACTCTCCGAGCTCGACAGCCCACTTGGCGATTCGACCTATGGCCTCGCGATTGCGGAGGATTTCTCCCAAAGGGTAGGTGGTCGGGACCGTGACCGTGTGAGCTTGGAAATAGTGTCGGAGCTTGCGAGACGTGGTGAGGACCGCGTACAGGAGTTTTTGAACTTTGGGGTAACGCTCTTTGGGTCCGTGCAGGATCTCGCTGATGTAGTACACTGGTTTTGGACCTTCTCACGGTGCTCGAGGGTTCCGCGTTCCACCGTCAACACTCCGCTGACCGCGGACGGCCCGGCCGCGATGTAAAGCAGTAGCCCTTCCTCGGGATTAGGCGCGACCAGTACCGGGGGGGAGGTTAAGTATTCTTTGAGCTCTTGGAATGCCGCTTCTGACTCCGCTGTCCATTCGAAGCCGTCATGTTGTCGCAAATGTTTGAAGAAAGGAATTCCACGGTCTCCTAGTCGGGATATGAATCGGCTCATGGCCGCCATGCAACCCGTGAGTCTTTAGACGTCCCGGACCGTTTTTGGGGACCTCATCTCTGCGATCGCCCGTATCTTATCGGGATTTGCCTCAATTCCCCGGTGTGATACCAGGAAACCGAGTAATTTTCCGGCGCTGACCCCGAAGGTACATTTCTCCGGGTTCAGCATTATTCTGTTTCTCCGGAGGTTGGTGAATGTTTCCAGTAGGTCTGAGAGTAGGTCTTCTTTCTTCTTTGTTTTCACGACAAGGTCGTCGACATATGCTTCAACGTTTCGACCAATTTGGCTATGAAGGGCAAGCTGCATTCCGCGTTGGTACGTTGCTCCCGCGTTTTTTTAGTCCGAAGGGCATCTTTGAATAGCAGAATACCCCGAACGGAGTCACGAAGGAAGTTTTCTCCTCGTCCTCCCGACACATGCTTATTTGGTGATAGCCCGAATAGACGTCGAGGAGGCTTAGATAGTTGCATCCTGATGTTGAATCCACTATCTGATCTATTCTGGGTAAGGGGAAAGCGTCCTTTGGGCAAGCCTTATTGAGATCCGTGAAATCGATGCACATTCGCCACTTCCCGTTGGCTTTCTTAACCATAACTGGGTTGGCGAGCCATTCAGGGTGCTCGACTTCTCGGATAAAGCCGGCCTTCAGGAGTTTTTCGATTTCCACCTTGATGGCTTCCTTCCGATCTGGGCCGAATCACCGTAGTTTTTGTTTTACTGGTACGGCGTCCTGACGGACGGCTAACCTGTGCTCAATTACTTCCCTAGGGATTCCCGGCATGTCGGATGGTTGCCACGCGAAGACGTCCGAGTTGCCCCTGAGGAAAGTGACGAGCGATGATTCCAAGTCTGGATCAAGCGTTGACCCGATCCGGACTGTCTTGGTGGGCTCTGCCGTATTCAGAGGAATTACTTTTATCTCGCCGTGGGTTTTCATGGCCGTACTGGTTTTTGAGGGTATATGTCCCCGTCCCCCAGGTGTACCCGCACGTGGTCGAGACTGCTCTTGTCACAGAGGAGTGCTTCTCTAGGGGAACTCCTTATCGTGAGGACACCTTTTGGGCCGGGCATCTTTATGTACTGGTAGACGTAGTGCGTAGCTGCCATGAACTTGGCCAGAGTAGGGCGTCCTAAGATAGCATTGTAGGCTGTCTCGAAATCGACTACGTCGAACATGATTTTCTCTGTTCGGAAGTTCTCCGGTGTACCGAAGGTAACCGGGAGCGTGACTTGCCCGATCGGCGTGGCCGATGAGCCCGGGACGATACCATGGAAGGTGTGCGTCACCGTTTGAACAGACGATCGGAGCACTTGCATGGCGTCGAGGGCGTTGGCGAATAGGATATTGAGGGAGCTCCCTCCGTCTATTAGCACGCGGCCCACTCGGCAGTTGTTGATCGTTGGCTCGACCACAATAGGGTACCGTCCCGGTCGAGCGCAATTTTCGGGGCAATCGGTCTGGTCAAAAGAGATCGTGACCTCAGACCACTTGACCGCTCGAGTGACCCTCGGGACACTCGCGAGAACCTCCCGGGCGATCGCCTTATACTGCCTCTTGGATTCGTAAGAGGTTGAGCCCCCGAATATGTGCTTGATTGCTCTAACATGCCCCTGGAAAGGCTCAGGAGTGGAATCATCATCGTCGGAAGTCATTTCCCGACTGTTATTTGCGACCTGAGGGTTCTCGCGGAACCTCTCTCTTTCTTCCCGAAGGCATTTCTTGAAGATGCGACACTGTCGCAGATCATGCGAGTCGGTCTGGTGAAAATCGCACCAGGGCTTGGACGACTTGTCGGAGGACGTGGTAGGTTTATCCTTGGAGCGTGGCCGCCAAGTGCGCTTCTCGAAGACCTCGGCCATTACCTCGTCGGATCTGATCCTTTTCTCCTTGTTCCCTCCGGAGGGCTTCTTCTTGCGCTTAGACTTGTGCGAATCGCTCCTCAACTGGAGGGGAGAACTGGTCGACTCGCCCCGCTGTTGTTTGATATAGCGTAGGGTTTCCTCCGCACAAGCGGCCTTCTCGGCCAGATCCACGAGCTGCCTGGTGGTTTTCGGCGGCCGCATGATCAGATCATGTGTGCACATCTCGTTTCTGCTGCCTCGAGTGAAGGCGCGGATGACGTCCGAGTCGGTTATCTCTGGGATAGTGTTGCGGATAGCACTAAACCTTTTGTGAACTCTCGGAAGGTCTCGCCTGGTCGTTGGACGACAAGAAATAGATCGTCGACCCGACCAGGCCTTGGGAAGGTACCCTGGAAGTTCCCGAGTAGCATGTCGCATAGCTGTCCCCACGAATGGATCGTTCCCGGGGGTAGATTCGTCAACCACGTCCTAGCGGCCCCTCTGAGAGCGGTAGGAAGATAGTTGGCCATAACCTTTTCGTCCCCGCCGGCCGCTTCGATCGCGGTGGTGTAGATCTGAAGGAATTCCACGGGTTTCGTGGTTCCGTCGTACGATTCTAGCGAGCCGGGCTTGAAATAAGAAGGCCAACGTACCTGTCGGAGTTCCTGGGGATAGCGTCTGGCATCCGCTGAAGGAGCCCCGATAAGGTGCAGTCTCGCCTCTATTCGAGGTCGAAGATCGGCCCCGAGCATTGGCGTTTTGTGCGTGATCTCTCCGAGAAGGCTGATGCTCTTGCTGGCGCCTTTGGCGGCGGCGCCTTTCGAGCTGTTCTCGGAGGTCGACAGGTAGCTCCTCCTGAGGAGGCCTGTTCCTGGGGTGTCGTCCCTCCCGATCGAGCTCTTCTGGCGGAGGAGGGGTGTCCACCCGAGTAGAGCTACGGGCCACCGATTGGGCTCGAGAAGATTCGGCCTGGTTCTGAGCCTCTTGGAGGTCAGCCCCCGGCCGTTGCAGCCACTGTACACCCGTGGGCGTCGATAAGTCCGCCACAGGAGGCTGTGACAGCAGATTGCGCACTTCCGCAAGTCTTCGAGCAGTTCGGGACACGTACTCCCTTATTCCCGGGGGAGATCTCTCCCCAGCGGCAGGCAAATCTTCGTTCCGGCGGGGAGTTCTTTCCCCGGCGACGGGTAGGCCCCTGTTCATGTGGGAGGCACCTATGTGCGAGCCCCCGGGCAGATCATGATCTTCGAGGTCTTCTCGACCATCGTCGATCGCGAGTACCATGCGAGGTCCTTGGCTGGACAATGTGTACTCGTATTCCATCACGTTGTCCTCGTTGGACGCGACGTGGGTAGGATCTTGATCGTCCTCACGACCAGAATTCACAGGAGAAATCCAACCATGGGGCTGGTCGTTCCTGCCGGGGAATCGTCGTTCAAGACCAACTTCCCGCTGAAGGCCCTGGCGCACTAGGTTCTGAAGTGATCTGCTTCGACGTCCGAGTCCTCTCCAGGGCGTACTCTCCGAAATCCACTCGGTCCGTCACCGGGTACGGGTCCATAGGGCCAAAGTTATCGTAGAAACCCTGGTCCGAGTACCCAGTACGGGGCGAGACTGCGATCGGTTTTCCTGCCGAGTTTGCTTCCTCCTCCTCGGTCAGAACCGGTGAGGGCTGTGCAAACGGCGCTGGGATCTGATCGCGCTTAGTTGCGCGTCCTGCCGACTCTGATCTTTCCTGGACGGCTTGGTCCGGAGAGGTCCCCACGGTCGGCGCCATCTGTCGACGATCGGTGAATCAGCGATCTTACGGTATTTGTGGAATGAGGATTACTAGGGGGTAGGGACCTCTAGGGCCCAAGTGCCAGGAGCTCTGACAGCAGGGGACAGCCATTTTTATACAGGTTCGGGCCTCCCTCAGGATAATAACCCTACGTCCTGTTGCTATATATTGATGAGAACACGTTTACAATGGGGGGTGTATGTTAGTGGCTACCCTAGGCCTAATCGTAGACTAAACTATCCTAAACCACCGGGCTCGACTCCTTCGAGGCTGCGGGTCTTCTAGGGCTTCGCCTCCTGGTGCTGCGACTAGATTGATCTGCTGAACTTGTCTTGACCTAATTTGACCTGTCCTCCCCTATGGGATTGCTGATCCTTATATAGGGGGTTCCCAGGGTCGTACTGGACGTGGACTTACACCCGAGTAGGACTCTGGTCTCCTTAAACGTCGGGATTGACTTCCTATTTTGAGGGGAGTCTTCCTTTCCCGAGAGGGGTTACCTTATCGTCCAGGGACCCTTCCCGGGTACGCTGTACCTTCCTAAAGTCCTGGGATTCGGTATTCGGATACCCCTAATACGTGGGATACCGTACTATTCATCATCAAAATTTCAAATGTAAACTTTTTAATAAGCTTTGGACAAGCCTTATTCCCCTCATTTGCACTAACCGACTATTAAGTAATAATCACAATTCTGAGAATCAATTGTAGTTCGTAAATCTTAACACTTGCAAGGATTTCTCAGGAGGTATTTTTAAACTTCAGAAAATATAGGCAGGGATTCTTAGTTACCATCAGTTCCAAGAGTCCTTAAAAAGTTCTTATGTCGATAGTTGAAGGTTTTGAGCTTGTGCACGTTGTTAAACAGCCTATATGAATATATGATATGCATGATCTTCAGCTATAAAACTTTGGAAACTCCAAATGGTATACTTATGTGCTCATAGGAAATGAGTCATTATAGAATGTACCACACAACCTTTGCAGGGGCACCACTCGTCACTTCGTCCTCATCATCATCTTGGTTTCTGCCCGCTTATGTCGAGATGTGTTGCACACCGGACATTTGTGCAGCTCTCTATACTCTTTGCGATAAATAATGCAGTCATTCCGACAAGCGTGGAGTCTCTCTACATCCAATCCAAGGGGGCAGACCACCTTCTTGGCTTCCTCGGTGCTCCTAGGCAACACGTTCTCCTTTGAAAAAACCGTCGTAAGGTAAGCCAGTGTCTCATCGAAACTTGCATCCGGACAGTTGTGAGCTGCCTTGATCCTTAAAAGCTCTAGCGTGACTGAAAGACGCGTGTGCTCAGGATCGCAGCTGCGATACAGTAGTTTTGTCGAGTCTTCAATCAGTTTCGCAAACTTTGCAACATCTCTTTCATCCTCGGGGTCTTTGACCACCTGGTCCGCCATGTGACTGTCTCTCAACATTTCAGCCAAATTGTTCCCCGTCTCTCCCGTCAGGTCTTCCCTACATTCAGAAATGTGGTCTTCATCTTCTTCTGCGTCTTCATGTATGTCCTCTTCTTCTAAACATTCAAGAGTAGCTGAAATATCCGCCTCCTCACCATGACTTGTCCAACGTGTATAACCTTCCATGAAACTTCGTGTCAACAAGTGTAGCTACAACATGCCTCTCTCCCTAAATATTATCGTGTTCATGCATACATAACATGGACAACACGTCTTGTTCGCACCCTTTTTCTCCCTATCTTCCTCGGCCACATCTAGAAACCCATTCAAAGTATCGATGAAACTCCGTGTTGCTCTTTCGCCGTACATCCAACTTCAATCCATCGATCCCTACAACAACAAACTGATTGATTATACTCCAAATTAACAGAAGAAACACAAAATTTATTCTTCTCTTTCATGTATTACATCATACCACAGAGAGCTCGCTAGCTAGGGCCATCAAGGAGCAGACTCGAGAGAGAGGAGGGGAGAGGAGGGGAGGGGAGGAAATTAAGAGATCAATGGAAAAATGGGTGGAGAGGAGTAGGAAGGGTTAAAAGAAATCTAGATATAGATTGAGGAGGGAGGGAGGGAGGAGGGGAGGGGGAAAGAGAGGGAAAAAGGGGTGTAAATTAAGGAGGAGGGAGAAGATTGATCTAGATCTAGAGGAGGAGGGAGAGAGGAGGGGGAGGAGGCCAAAGGGGGAGAAGGGGGAGGAGGCTAAGGGAAAAATTGGGAAAAAAGGGGAGGAAGGAGAGAGCAACTGGCCGGAGCTTGCAGCTAGCCGTGTGAGGCGCGCGAGCTCAACAGCTAGCTGCAGGCGCCGCCCACTATTTATAGTTGCAGACATATCATTGACGGGCACCGCATAGGCCACCCGTCAGTGATAAGTATGCCCCCCAGACATTCCTAGAGCACACTTTCACTGACAGCACCACCATACCTGTCAGTGGAAAGTCAACCATCACTGACGGGCCCGTTTAATGCGCCCATCAGTGAATGTATGTGTCAGTGGAGAAGCCAGGTTGGCCCTCCGTTCCAAGTTCTACTGACGGGCCTTTTTTTTGCCCGTCAGTAGAAGTTGGCCGACTCCTCCAGTGCATTACCATCGCTGACGGGCCCGTCCTCACCTGTCAGCGATTCATCTAATCAGCGATGGGCCTCGGGGTGCCCGTCAGCGATTGTCGTGTAGCAGAGATCATTTCTGAGGTAGTGTAAATTGTATACTTATATGTTGGCATGTCATATTTATAGTATAAAAAAAATTATGTAAAGTTAGCCCACTCTTACTCAATATCCTAGGTCCGCCACTGCTGCCCGTCGTACTTCTGCTGGACGGATAGGGGATCTAGGTCATTAGTGATGTGATCAGTCACACCCGTGTCTGTGTACCAATCGGATCGACTTGATATGATGGCATCATGGCAGCAACAGGAGCAGAGTGATTTATCGCCTGGTAGGAGTGATCAAACCGGTGTAGCACACTAGTACAGAAAACGATATCCGAGGCGGTCAAAATAGCACATCCGAGGCGGTTATAGCACCCGCCTCGACGGAGTGGTTGCGGATATGGGGGCATACATCGGAGGTGGTTATGCAAACGCCTCGGATAAGAGCTCATCCGAGGCGGTTAAAACTCATTAATCGCCTCGGATAAGGGCATATCGGAGGCGGTTACATTTTCATAAGCGCCTCGGATAACGTATTATTAGAGGCGCTCAGAATAATACAACCGCCTCCGATATACACTTATCCGAGGCGATTAGGTAAAGATAACCGCCTCCTATATTCTCTTGTCCGAGGCGTTTTGGTAAAGGTAACCGCCTCCTATATTCTCTTGTCCGAGGCGTTTTGTTAAAGATAACTGCCTCCGATATGTTGTTCACCAGGCATTATTTTCCCTAATTTACTAGCATCCCTGAAAAAACAAATAGATATATATATACAAAATCACAGCAGGCACAACCAGCACAGCACACTTCAAACATTCATTCATTCTCGGATCGGCCACAAAACATTACATGTAAACATTCACATACATACGCATACGAATTAATAAATATACAAAAGTTGTTCAGTTGAGTCATATCCTCAATTCACAGCCAGGATATTGATCAAATTAAACAAAACTAGACCTCTCTTCAATTGTTCACACGAATAGAACCACGCGCCGAAGCCTCCATACACCATATCTGTTGATAAAGAAGCATCATATGTAATAAAGTGACGTTAGCAGTGAGAGAAAAAATGAACAACACGACGTTTAAGAACATCAAGTGCACTTATCATTCGAAACCACCTGTTGGACAGATAATTACAAAGTTTGATTGTAGAAGTTAATGAAGTAACTAATGACCTAAGTAGAAACCTACGTAATCATCTAACTAATCTCAATCCTAAGTTCCTAGCTTGTCGCCATAGTTTTAGCAAGCACTCCGACATCTTAGACAAGTATAGTTAATCATATTCTTACCAAAAGAAATTAGGGTTTTAATTTAGTACTTAACATCAGTTATTAGAATATAAGGGTTCTAATTTAGTACTTAAATAGAATAGTTACTAAGAACAATTAGTAAAATCTTGAGCTGGAATTCTAGAACTCTATGTAAATCTTCAATGTATAAATCATGTTATTAGTGAAACAACTTCAGAATCTAAAGTAGTTCTATAGGCTCATTTATTCAAGCTAAACATACCTTAATACCATTGTTCGTGGTATGCTAGTACCAATGCACAAGGGTCTTAACTCAGCAATTTAAACAAAGTACTTAGATGATCAAAAAGACAACCATACATGCTGATCTTGAACAATGTAAAAGAAATTAGGGTTTTCATTACTCATGCAGGGGATCAGATCATATTCCTTATTTTGAATTTAGTGGAATTATTTGGGCTTGTGCTGACCTTCAAGCCATTCCTAGCATTACCAAAACAATATGATTTCAAGTAGCTGCTGGAAATTACTTTTGATCGATGGTGGGAAGGTGGAACTCACGGTGCCTGGCTTGGGGAGGAGGCGGCCGGTCGTTGGGGAGGAGGCGGCCCGCGGTTGGGGAGGAGGCGGTCCTCGGTCGGGGAAGAGGCGGCCCGCGGTGGTCCTCGGTCGGGGAGGAGGCGGCCCGCGGTGGTCCTCGGTCGGGGAGGAGGCGGCGGTCCTCGGGGAGGAGGCCACCGGTCGGGGGCGCTCGGTGAGGGGCGCCGGTCCTCGGGGAGGCCGGCGATGGGGAAGGAGGCGGCGAGGACTTGTGCGCTGGGAGGCGGCGCTGAAGGTGGGGGGCGGCGGCGCTGGTCGGGGCGGCGGGAAGGGCAAGAGAAGAGAAGGCAGTTCTGCGCGCGGGGATGGCAGTTCGATTTATATAAGGGAGATAAAGGAGGCGGTTAAATCGATCTAATCGCCTCGGATTAGCATAAAGGAGGCGGTTAAAATGATCTAACCGCCTCCAATATGGGAGATATCGGAGGCGGTTGGGATAGATCTAATCGCCTCGGATAAATATAAAGGAGGCGGTTGCGGTTTTATGACCGCCTCCAATTAGACCTAATCGAAGGCGTTTTACCCGGTCTAACCGCCTCGATTAGGAATAAAGGAGGCGGTTAGACTTGTCCAACCGCCTCCTTTATATTTTTTCCAGCAGGTGCACATTCTGTTTTCTGAAGTCTCAATGGACAGAATTCAACAAATCACATATATCATTGCATCTCCATTCGTAATATATATAAACACATATATATAAACATCACATATATACACACAACCATCACATATATCATTGCATCTCCATTCATATATAAACATCAATATATATACACCACATATATATGAACCCAAGCATTCATATCAAGAGAAGCATTATATCAAGAGAAGCATCTAACATATATAATTACTTCTTTCATGCAAGTTTCAACCATGTGTCATCACCACTTCTCAAATTATATCATTGCCTCCGCTTCCTCCTCCTTTTCTTCTTGCTAGGCATTTCCTCGTCGAACTCTAGCCCTTCTTGATGATCTTCACGCACGTAGACTGGTTCATTAGGTTCATCGGCCGTCGCGTCTCTAATGCTATGTTGCATCGGAGGTGTATCTTCAAAGATCTTGTACTCATCCTCATCCACCACACCCTGAACTCCGACAATCTTCCTTTTACCTTGTAGTGCAATATGAAGATTCTTCTTCGCCGGATCGGTCACGTAAAACACCTGGTGAGCTTGATTGGCTAGGATGAATGGGTCATCTTTGAATCCAACACGTTCAAGGTCAACCGTTATGAAGCCGTGGAGATCGACCTTCGTAGATTGCAGATTGACCCAACGGCACCGGAATAATGGGAACTTGAAGTACACGTAGTCCAGCTCCCAAATATCCTCGATGAACCCATAGTACCAGCTCCGTTTCCCGCTCAAATCAGAAGCCTCTATGCGGACCCCACTATTTTGAAATGTGCTTTTCTTATCTTGATCTCTCGTGTAGAACGTGTATCCATTAATGTCGTATCCTTGCCAAGTGACGACTTCGAATGTTGGGCCCTTCGCATACCAGGTAAGCATGTCGCTAGAGGCACCTAGACGAAGACGCTCCTTGAACCACTTGTTGAATTCTTTGTTATGCTCTCTCGTCCTCCACGCATCGGTTCTATTTGGATGCTCTTGCCTTAACTTTGCCCTGTGCTCGTCCATGTAGGGGGCAACGGCGGTCGTGTGTTGCAGCACGGTGAAATGGGCAAGTGCGTGTCCTGCTTGGTCCGCCGTTATAGATTTCTTTCCGATAGTCCCAACACCATCGAGCCTGCCTTCATGCCGAGAACATGGCACGCCAATCGGTTGGTTCGACTCCATGTAGTCAACACAGAACTCGACAACCTCTTCTGCAGCATAACCTTCGACAATACTTCCCTCCGGTCGATACCTGTTTCTCACGTAGTGCTTCAAGATTCCCATGAATCTTTCGAACGGGTACATGCTCCGAAGGAAGACTGGGCCACACATCTTGATTTCGTGCACAATGTGGACGATGAGATGCACCATTATATCGAAGAAAGACGGGGGGAAATACATCTCTAGCTGACATACAGTCTCCGCCGCCGCTAACTCCAGATCATCTAGCTCGAAGACGTCCATCACCTTCTGAGAAATCTTGTTGAAGAAGAAGCACAGCTTGGTGATTGATTCCCGGACGTTAGGAGGGAGGATATTCCTGATTGCAATTGGGAGCATCTGTGTCATCATAACATGGCAGTCATGAGACTTCATGCCGATGAGTTTCAGGTCCTGCATCGAGACGAGCCTCTTGATGTTGGCTGAGTAGCCGGACGGAACTTTCACGCCATGCAAGAACTTGCAAAACTCGGTTCTCTCTGCCTTCGATAAAGTGTAACAGGCAGGGGGGATGTATGTCTTCCCGTTAGGCAGAAGTACAGGCGCCAGCTCTGGCCTGATTCCCATATCAACCATGTCGAGTCGGGCCTTGACGCCATCCTTCGTCTTGTCCTTCATGTTTAGCAGTAGACCCAACACGCTGTCACAAACATTCTTCTCTATGTGCATCACGTCGATGCAGTGCCGGACTTCTAGGTCCTTCCAGTAAGGTAGGTCCCATAACACAGATCGCTTCTTCCAGTATGACGACTCATCAGCGGCCTTCTTTTTCCGACCCTTTCCGAGCACGACATCCACGTCGTTAACCTTCTCGAATATCTCTGCACCGCTTAATGGCCTTGGTTTCGCACCGTTCTCCGTTCTCCCGTTGAACTGTGACTTCCACCTCCGGTAACGGTGCCTTATAGGCAGGAACCGCCGGTGACCCATGTACACGACTTTCCCGTAATTCTTGAGACTTAGGCTAACGGTATTCTCCATGCATACGACACAGCCTTTGTGTCCTTTCACCGTCTGACCGGAGGTGTTGCCGAGAGCGGGAAAGTCTTGGATTGTGCAGAACAGCATGGCCCGCAGAGTGAAGTATTCTCTTTTGTCCGCATCCCATACGTGCACTCCTGTGTTCCACAGTGTTTGTAGCTCATCCATCAACGGTTGGAGATACACGTCGATGTCGTTACCAGGTTGCTTAGGCCCTTCGATAAGTGTGGACATCATAATGTACTTCCGTTTCATACAAAGCCAGGGAGGTAGGTTGTACATACTGAGAAGTACGGGCCAGGTGCTGTGTCGGCTGCTCATGTTGCCAAATGGATTCATTCCGTCCGTACTGAGCGCGAACCTTACGTTCCTAGTTTCCGCACCGAATTGGGGATACTTCCTATCGATGTTCCTCCACTGGATTGCATCGGCAGGGTGTCTCAGCTTTCCATCGGTTGTCTTCCGCTCGTCCGCATGCCAGCGAAAAAGTTTTGCTTCCTTCGGGTTTGCAAACAAACGCTTCAGGCGCGGGATTACAGGCAGGTACCAAGCAACCTTCGCGAGAGTCCCCTTCGTCACCTCGACGAATTCCTCAGCTCCTTCTACTCCAATTTTACCCTTGTACCGAGAAGCCTTGCACACAGGGCACGAATGTAGCTTCGCAAACTCTTTCCGGTATAGCATACAGTCATTCCGACATGCATGTATCTTTTTAACTTCCAGTCCTAAGGGACAAAGCAACTTCTTCGCTCTATACGTGTTGATGGGTAACTCATTCCCCTCCGGAAGCATGTCACTTAGAAGGCCCAACAACTCGTTGAAGCTCTTGTCGGACCAGCTGTTGCTCGCCTTCAGCTTCAGTAGTTCAAGCACGGCATATAACAAAGTGAACTTAGCCTTGCATCCTGCGAAAAGCGGTTTCTCCGATGCCCCCATCAAGCCTACGAATTGCTGGTACTCTCTGTCGGTTTCGTGCCCTTCGAAATCACGCAACATCAGTTCCAGCTCAGGCATCGACTCCGGATCATCGGACATCTCATGTTGTGAATCACAAGGGATATCAATTGGGATATCGGTTGCTATATCATCGGCGAAAATATCATCATCCGATACTACGGCTTGATCTTCGCCGTGCTTGGTCCAAGTTGAATACCCTTCCGTAAAACCTCTCTTGAAGATGTTGTTTGCAGCATAATTTGGCTTGAAGGTTTATTCAGTGGGCCAAATTAAGTATTAGGTTTACTGGAAGTTGAGATGATGAAACTAACAGTGTGGATGCAGCGTTTACTATTACATGCAGGATTAATACAGCCGAGTGGCCTGGACGCTCGCGGTATACTTGATACCGAGTGCTCGCGGCGTTTCCGAGTGCCCCCGAGTGCTCACTGCATCCCGAGTAGTCGTCATATCCCAAAGTGCGAAGGTGCCCGTTTGAGGTGTCCCCGAGCGCCCACTACGCCATCAAGTCACGAGCGGTACCCCTGGGAATTCAACAGTGGCGGCCCCGAGCGACATCGACCCCGAGTACTGGTGATACCGAGTGGCCCAGCCCCGAGAAGGTCTCCAGCCCCGAGGGGTTTTTTCCCGAGTACTCGGCCGACTCCCGAGCGGTACAAAGTTCATCCCCGAGCAGTCCGAGTTCGTCCCCGAGCACTCGGCGGATTCCCGAGCGGTCCAAGTTCGTCCCCGAGCACCCGTGAAGGACCATCTTCAGCGAGTCTGAATTGCAGTACTACCCTTCAAGACTTACCCGATGCTAGAGACTTCAGCCTGAAGCGCAAGGAACGCGGCGAGGCAATCAAGGAGAATCCTACAAGATTTGGAAGTTTATCCAGTTTGTTAAGGAAGGATATCCCGTGCGCCGAAACGAGTCCGGATGTCGGCGTCCGAAGCAATTAAGATTTGGAAAGCTATCTTGGTTTGTATGGAAAGTTACGTGTATGGTAGAATCCAGATCCTTTAAGCAAGGAAAGAGATATATTTGTAATCAGATTAGGATTAGGAGTCCGAACCTCCTACGGGAAGACCAGCCGCCCTATAAATATGTAAAGGGTGACGGCCGATTGAAATCATCCAACAATCGATCAAATCAATCTTTTACCTTTTATCTTTTATCTTAGTAGTAGATCTTTGCTGTTTTGCGCCGTAAAACAGTCGTTTCTTCTTCACGTAAGTAAGAAGATCTTTGTTGCTTTGCTCGGAAAGCAATCGCTTGTCGTACGCGTAAGTACGATAGTTATCCTTTGTTGCTTTGCTCGAAAAGCATCCGTTTATCGCACACGTAAGTGCGGTTGGCGACTCCCATCACCTAGGTGTTTCACGGATCCAATTTCGTGCGAACACAATTGGCGACTCCGCTGGGGAACGAGAAGCGAAGACTACACGATGAATCCCGACTCCAAAGACGGAAGTATCGTCAACCCGGAGAACATCATCGCCGTCACGCTCGACGATCTATCTGAAGATGAACGGCGAGAGATTGAACGACAACTTGAAGAGGAGCAGGCGGAGCGACTCCGGCAAAAGTTGGCCGGCTACCAGAAGACGAGAAACGGCGTCATCAAAAAGGTAGTCGTGCCGAGTCTACCTCCTGCGCCCAAACCCGAGGTGAGTAAACCGACTAGTCCTGATGAAATCGCTAATCTAATTGACGTGTCGGTAGCCAGCAGGTATGGCACCGAGATGGATAAATCGGCGCAATTATTCGCTCGAGTAGTGAATAGCCGATTTGACGAGTTGAAAGAACAGCTCGCTAAAGATTTGCAGAATAGTCTGCCGGGTCAGATTAGATCTACAGCCCTACAAGTCAATAATGATCATCGAAATAAGCAGCCGATGTACCCTGACCATGACAGAGTCGATCACCGGGTAGAAGTCGCCCCCGTGATCACGACTTCTGTCAATCCGACTTCGGTACCCCAGAGTTCTTCCAACAACGACCGAAGTCTAAGCCTTAGCACGAATATCCCCCAACCATACTATCAAACAGTCGCGTACAGCACACCACCTATCCCACCGCTCGGTACCGGAGTCCCCCATGGGCCGGTTCCAGAAACATATTTTAACTCGCAGCAAGTCCAACCCGAGTTACCCCAGCCGACTTCGCGTACCCCGCTGTGCGATATGAGCTTTAAGGACCAACTCTCCGCAGTGCTCAGAGAACTCGGCGTAATACCTAAAGATGGCTCTCGGGGTTACCTAAAGCCATACCCCGAGTGCTATGACACAATGCCGTACCCCCGCGGGTTTAGAATTCCTGATTTTGTCAAATTCACAGGGGAAGACAATAGGTCGACTTTCGAGCATATAGGGCAATTCTTAGCACAGAGTAGTGAAGTCGGCACGTCGGATATCTACAGAATAAAACTTTTTCCCTTGTCATTGTCGGGTACTGCCTTCACTTGGTTCACCTCGCTTGCCCCTAGGTCTATTACGTCCTGGGCAGATCTAGAACGGCAGTTCCACGATCACTTTTACGGTGGTGAGACCGAGCTCAGGCTCTCGGATCTGACGATGGTTAAACAAAAGTACAACGAGCCGGTCTGTGATTATATTAGAAGATTCAGAGAGGTTAAGAATAAGTGCTTTAGTTTAACTATAAACGAGAAAGATCTTGCCGACCTTGCTTTTTCAGGTTTGCTCGCCCATATTAAGGATAGATTAGAGGGCCAAGAATTCCTAACCATTAGCCAAGTCGCTCAGAGGGCTGTAGCACAAGAGAACCGCGCTAAGGACGTCAAAACATACAGCCGGTTCGGAGATGCTAAGGGCAAAGCCAAAGAAAAATCGGCAGTCAATGTCATAACGTATGAAAACAGCTCGGACAGCGAGGACGACGCTGACATATGCATTGCCGAGTGGGTTAGTACTCCCAAGTCAAAACCATTTGCTTGTCCAGCTCTTAAACCTACACCCACTCGGAAGGAGGAGATGCGGTACACTTTCGACATTAGTAAATGCGACAAAATCTTTGACATGCTCCTGCAGGGGAATATGATCCGAGTAAGGGAAGGGCACGTGTTCCCGTCGGCGAACGAATTGGGCAAAAGAGCATATTGTAAGTGGCATAACTCTTTTTCTCATGCTACTAACGACTGCAATGTGTTTCGCCGACAGGTGCAATCGGCCATCAACGACGGACGATTGACGTTTGCTCAAAGCTCCAAGATGAAGCTCGACAGTGATCCTTTTCCAATCAACGTGATTGATTTGGAGAAGAAGAAAGTACTGATTCGGTCACATCAGGCCGAGTCCACAAAAGGAAAGAACGTCATTGTTGACGACAATGCTGCTCCAAAGATGATCAAGTCGAGTCCCTCTCCTACTCCGAAAGCAACCAACTCGAACTCCTCGCCGACTCCAAAAATGATCAAGCCAAAGAATCCAGAAGTCGGCGTCTGGAAGATTAATCGAGGGAAGAGTCAGCCCGCGAGGCCAAAGCCGACAGTGAAACAATTGCTGAACAAATACACAACCAACAATGTGTTCACTCGGCTTGGAGGAGCCAAGCGCCCCAGGTCTCCTCCCCGACAAGGTTTCGGTGGCTCCGAGTACTGGCAGGGGAGCCCATACGTGCAACCACCATACTTAGCAACCGGTCCGGCGTACTGGGGAGGCGCACACACTTTCTACCCACAGTGCCCTCCATGGGGTTTCAACCCTTGGGCGTCGCATCCGGCTGGACCACTCGGCATGTTTCAGCCGAACTGGATCCCGTCTGGATTCGGAGAGCGGTCCCACGGAAAGAGGACGCGGGTCGAGTCGGGAATCCGACCATGGAACCGACTCGCCACTCGGCGCAAGGCACCCGACGTACCAAGTCGACCGGCGACCCCAAGGAGTTCGCCGACTAGGCAAGTCTGGGTACCAGTCAAGCACGCCGAGTCCAAACCCGATGAGCACACCACGACCCGGCCCGAGTCGAACAAGATGAGCATCAGCCGAGCCTCAGAAGGAAGTCGACCACAACGGTCAGCCGTGTTAATTAGCTCGCAAATTAATTCGGCTCCACCAGCAGGGACTCGGCGTGTACGGTTCGGCACGGTACACGACTCGGACAAGCCAGAATCCAGCAATGCAGCAGGACCCGGCGTCGAATCCACGCCAGTCAGCAGGCGAAGAAGATCAAGTCGGTTGAACCAGGAACCAAACCAAAGCCGCAATGGTGCCCCACAGGACTCACGCACTCTCAGAAGCGGAGGGTCCAGCGGCTGCGAGCCCTCGAGCTCAGGGAGGAGCTCGTCGAGAAGAAGCGCGACGAATGGTTCAACCAAGCCCGACCAATGAAGCCCGCGAAGATGACCTGGAAGGAGAAACGCATCGCGAAAGAAGAAGACGAGGCTGCCAGCAAGGATGCCGGAGAGAAGTACCCGCCGACATGGACATCAATATGGTGTTCGAGACTACCGATCGAGTTCCGCGCTCCTGAGTCGGAAGTCGCAGAGCTTCTGCTCGGGCCGAGTGCCGCCATATTCAAGAAGCCGGAGGAGCATTGGCAGCATCTGAAGCCTTTATTCATCAAAGGCCACATCGACGGAAGACCGATTGGCCGAATGCTCGTCGACGGCGGCGCTGGGGTCCACATCATGCCACTTTCGGTATTCTCCAAACTAGGCCGAAAGGAGTCCGAGTTGATGAAGACAAACATGGGACTCAGCGGGTTCTCGGGGGAGCTATCCGAAGCAAGGGCATATTGTCGGTAGAACTTACAGTCGGAAGCAAAAGCCTGCCGACTGCATTCTTCGTAGTCGACGTCAAAGGCCGATACAACCTGCTCTTGGGGCGAGACTGGATCCATGCCAATTGTTGCATCCCTTCTACCATGCATCAGTGCTTAATCCAGTGGGTAGATGAGGACGTCGAAGTAATTGAAGCAGACAACTCAACTTGCATCGCTTAGCCGAGACTACAGTCGATTGGCAGCACGGTGACATGAAGTGCCTGTCGGGTAGGAACTTATCCGACTACGACTACGTCAGTATCGGTAAGGACGGATTTGTACCGATACAAGCACAGCCGGCTTTTATAGCTCGGCTAAATAATTTATCTTTATAAATGAATAAAGAAGATAACATTAAATGGCTACAAAGGCGCACCGAGGAATATCGTTTGGGCAAGAACGATATGCATGAGACTATCGAAGATTTCGACGACATGGAGAAGCTCAGACAAGGGTTCTCGTCGGCCGACCCACTGGAAGAAGTCGATATTGGCGATGGAGGCGTGCCTCGACCAACATTCATTAACGCCAATATGGAAGCCGGCCAGAAGAATAAGGTATGTGCGCTACTCAAAGAGTTCGTAGATTGCTTTGCTTGGAATTATACAGAGATGCCCGGGTTAAATAGAAGTCTGGTCGAACATAAGCTACCTATCAAGACCGGCTTCAGACCATACAAGCAACCGCCTAGGCGTTTCAACCCTAATCTGTATGATCGTATCAAGGAAGAAGTCGACCGACTAGTAAAGGCAGGGTTCATTCGGCCATGCAGATACGCCGAGTGGATTTCAAACATTGTGCCAGTCGAGAAGAAGAATACAGGCAAGATTAGGGTATGCATAGACTTCAGGGATTTGAATAAAGCCACACCTAAAGATGAGTATCCTATGCCTATAGCCGACATGTTGATAGACGACGCCTCCGGACACAAAGTGCTTAGCTTTTAGATGGCAATGCCGGGTATAACCAGATCTTTATGGCCGAAGAGGACATGTTTAAAACTGCCTTTCGTTGCCCCGGTTTTGTCGGGTTGTTCGAGTGGGTCGTCATGACATTCGGTTTGAAGAATGCAGGCGCTACGTATCAGCGTGCTATGAACTTGATCTTCCATGATCTCTTAGGCATTGTGTTAGAAGTCTATATTGATGACATCGTCGTCAAGTCGGACGGCTATGAACACCACTTGGCCGACTTGCGACTAGCCTTTGAAAGAATGCGTCGGTATGGGTTGAAGATGAACCCGCTCAAATGCGCGTTTGGTGTGTCGGCTGGAAAGTTCTTAGGGTTCATATTCATGAGCAAGGTATAGAGATTGACCCTAAGAAGATAGAGGCCATTAAGAAGTTAGGAGAGCCGACATGCAAAAAGGATGTGCAGAGTCTATTGGGGAAGATAAACTACTTAAGACGATTTATATCTAACCTGGCGGGTAAGATGAATCGTTTGTCCCTTTGCTCCGGCTAAAGAACGAAGCCGAGTTCGCTTGGGGGGCAGAACAACAAGACGCCTTCAATAGTATCAAGAGATACTTATCGAGCCCTCCAGTACTTCGAGCACCCAAGTCGGGAGTCCCGTTCCGACTATACATTGCTGCACAAGATAAAGTACTCGGCGCAGTGCTAACTCAGGAAGTCGACAAGAAGGAGTACATCATCGCCTACATAAGTCGCCGACTGCTCGACGCCGAAAGTCGGTACGTGTTCGTCGAGAAGCTATGCTTATCTTTGTTTTACGCATGCACCAAGTTTCGGCATTATTTGCTTTCGAGTGCATGCATAGTATCTTGCCAAGTCGATGTGATCAAGTATATGTTGCAACAACCGATTCTTAGCGGACGGATTGGCAAATGGGCTTATGCTTTAATAGAGTTTGATTTGACATATGAGTCGTTGCGTGCCACGAAAGGTCAAGTCGTTGCCGACTTCATTGTTGATCATAGGGTTAATGATGAAGAAGATGTTGATTATGTTAGCATATGTCCATGGAAGCTTTACTTTGATGGATCGGTTTGTAGAAGTGGGCAAGGCATTGGCAGTGTTTTAGTTTCACCACATAGTGTTGTCTATGAGTCATCGGTCCGGCTAGAGTATCCTTGCACTAATAACCAGGCAGAGTATGAGGCACTGTTGTTTGGTTTACAAAGCTTAATAGACATGGGTGTAGGAGATGTAGATGCTTTTGGAGATTCATTGCTAGTAGTTCAGCAAGTCAATGGAGAGTTTCAATGCTTCGATGGGTTGCTGAATAGCTATTTAGACCGATGTTTAGATATAGTCAAGCTGTTAGATACCTTTAGTATCAGTCACATTCTAGGGAGGAGAATTCTAGAGCCAACTATTTGGCACAGCAAGCATCCGGGTACCAAGTCGGAGAGGGAAGTTTTTTGTATCCAGAGAGACCGATGCTCGTTGCTGTCAAAGGCCGGGTCGACTTACTAGAAGTCGAAGCCGACTCGTGTAGATCCAATTCCGACTCGGGGGGCAACAGTTTAACACAGGCTGCGAGTCGTCAAGCGGTTTGGAAGTTAATGATTGGAGGGTGCCTTTAGTTAGTTACTTGAAAAATCCGAGTCAAACAAGAGATAGGAAAGTTCGGCGGCAAGCTATAAAGTACACCTTGTTTAACGACGAGTTGTATCGCCGAACAATAGATGGAGTATTATTGAAATGCTTAGACTCCGACCAGTCAAGGGTAGCTATGGGAGAAGTACATGAAGGGATATGTGGAACACATCAGTCGGCTCCCAAGATGCAATGGTTGTTGAAGAGGGCAGGATTCTATTGGCCGACTATGTTAGAAGATTGTTTTCGGTACTATAGAGGGTGTGAAGCATGCCAGAAGTTTGGAAACATACAGTTAGTACCCGCGGCTAAGATGAACCCTATTATAAAGCCATGGCCATTTAGAGGATGGGGTTTAGATTTCATTGGGGAGATACATCCTACTTCGTCGAAAGGTCATCGTTTTGTCCTTGTAGCTACAGATTATTTCACTAAGTGGACCGAAGCAGTTCCTTTAAGGAATATGACTCATAAGGAAGTGATTAGCTTTGTTCTGGAACATATCATCCATAGGTTCGGCATCCCTCAAACTCTGACAGACTGATCAGGGTGCATCCTTTATGTCTCACCAATTCAGTGAGTTTGCCGAGTCCTTTGGGGTCAAGTTGTTGAACTCGTCGCCCTATTATGCCCAAGCCAATGGACAGCGGCCGAGTCCAGCATATAAAACCTTGATCAAGCTAATAAAGAAGAAAATTGAGGAACATCCGAGGAGGTGGCATGAGGTCCTCTCGGAAGCATTATGGGCCCATAGGATATCCAAGCATGGAGCCACCCGAGTGACGCCATTCGAGTTGGTGTACGGGCAGGAGGCGGTGTTGCCCGTGGAAGTTAAACTACAAGCTCTTAGAATAGGCCAGGCAAGACAACTTGTCGGTTTGAAGATTACAGCCACTTGATGATAGATAAGATAGATGATGTTCCAGAAGAGAGGTTGAAAGCCTTACAAGAATCGAGAAGGAGAAGTTGAGAGTTGCCAAGGCTTACAACAAAAGAGTAAAGGAAAAATCGTTTCAGATAGGAGACCTAGTATGGAAAACGATTTTACCTGTTGGAGCTCGGGGACAACAAATTCGGCAAGTGGTCGCCGAGTTGGGAGGGCCCGTTTAGAGTTGTCGAGATAGTCCCCGGGGAATTCCTATCTTGTAGAATCTTTGCAAGGGGAATGGTTATCTAGGGCTCTTAATGGGAAATATCTGAAAAAGTATTATCCGAGTATGTGGCAAGTAGCTAACAAAATCTATGGCCGATATGCCCTTTAAAAATATCGCCCTGAGCAACGATGTAGTTCAAGGTGTTTTTGGCAAATGCAATTATGCCAAAAAGCAGGGGGGCATGTGTTTGCAGCGTAATTTGGCTTGAAAGTTTATTCAGTGGGCCAAATTAAGTATTAGGTTTACTGGAAGTTGAGATGATGAAACTAACAGTGTGGATGCAGCGTTTACTATTACATGCAGGATTAATACAGCCGAGTGGCCTGGACGCTCGCGGTATACTTGATACCGAGTGCTCGCGGCGTTTCCGAGTGCCCCCGAGTGCTCACTGCATCCCGAGTAGTCGTCATATCCCAAAGTGCGAAGGTGCCCGTTTGAGGTGTCCCGAGCGCCCACTACGCCATCAAGTCACGAGCGGTACCCCTGGGAATTCAACAGTGGCGGCCCCCGAGCGACATCGACCCCGAGTACTGGTGATACCGAGTGGCCCAGCCCCGAGAAGGTCTCCAGCCCCGAGGGGTTTTTCCCGAGTACTCGGCCGACTCCCGAGCGGTACAAAGTTCATCCCCGAGCAGTCCGAGTTCGTCCCCGAGCACTCGGCGGATTCCCGAGCGGTCCAAGTTCGTCCCCGAGCACCCGTGAAGGACCATCTTCAGCGAGTCTGAATTGCAGTACTACCCTTCAAGACTTACCCGATGCTAGAGACTTCAGCCTGAAGCGCAAGGAACGCGGCGAGGCAATCAAGGAGAATCCTACAAGATTTGGAAGTTTATCCAGTTTGTTAAGGAAGGATATCCCGTGCGCCGAAACGAGTCCGGATGTCGGCGTCCGAAGCAATTAAGATTTGGAAAGCTATCTTGGTTTGTATGGAAAGTTACGTGTATGGTAGAATCCAGATCCTTTAAGCAAGGAAAGAGATATATTTGTAATCAGATTAGGATTAGGAGTCCGAACCTCCTACGGAAGACCAGCCGCCCTATAAATATGTAAAGGGTGACGGCCGATTGAAATCATCCAACAATCGATCAAATCAATCTTTTACCTTTTATCTTTTATCTTAGTAGTAGATCTTTGCTGTTTTGCGCCGTAAAACAGTCGTTTCTTCTTCACGTAAGTAAGAAGATCTTTGTTGCTTTGCTCGGAAAGCAATCGCTTGTCGTACGCGTAAGTACGATAGTTATCCTTTGTTGCTTTGCTCGAAAAGCATCCGTTTATCGCACACGTAAGTGCGGTTGGCGACTCCCATCACCTAGGTGTTTTCACGGATCCAATTTCGTGCGAACAGATGTGGTACTCAATATGATGGAGCTCAAAAATCCTTACGTTACCACAGTCTAGGCATGGACAGTACGTGTCACCTCTACCCTGTCTCAACATGTCCGCCTCGGCAGCTTCCATCAATGATCACACTCCATCTCTATACGCCTCTGTGGTGCGAGCTCCGTACATCCACGATCGATCCATCTAAGCCGTGCATATGGAAATTTGAAATTTTAATTAAATTTATTAAGTGCACCGACTTCGTGAGATGAGTTTAACACATTAATTACTGACATAATCGAATTGTACAAATAATTACTAACATAACTAACTACTATAACTAAATAGCCATACTAATTGCTAATATAACTAACATATACGCGTTCTTCCGTATAACTAACATATTACCACTTTTTCTTCCGTATAAAAATTAAATACGCCACAAAAAAATTTCATCATTTCTTTTCCTTTTTACCCACAAATTATAGAATTGTTTCATAATTTGCATACCTTACCAACAAATTTAAATGCATTCAAACATACAAATAACTCAAACATCTCAATCGATCAAATTATTATCATATAATTGAATCTTCTCAACTAATGTTCAAGAAAAGAGCACAATCAACAAAAATTATTGGATGAAATGACTCAAAAACTAAACACCAACCTTTCTTAATCAACAAGGAAGTTCTTCTCCAACTTCTCTACCAAATGTAGCTTCTCCACTGAAGAATCCACAGCAAATCGCTCAAAAAATCGCCAGCACTTTGCCACATTTAAGACATGGTCGTATGTCTGCTCGCGCAGTGCAATAAATACCGTGAATCATATTGGAGGCGGTTAAATCCAAACAACCGCCTCGTATATCGAATAAATCGAGGCGGTTATATATCGGCAACCGCCTCGGATATGTACTCGCTTATCCGAGGCGGTTGCCAATATATAACCGCCTCCGATAACGTCGATATACGAGACGGTCATAAATAGTTAACCGCCTCGGATAATATTGGAGGCGGTTGCTTATTTATAACCGCCTCCGATGTGGTCGTTATCCGTGGCGGTTGCTCCCGGAATCGTTATCTGAGGCGGTTTATTCGTGCTAACCGCTTCCGACATACGTTATTCGTGGCAGTTTTTCTAAACCGCCTCGGATATGGCGCCACGGATAGACCATTCTGTAGTAGTGGCACTTTGCAACAACGTGACCAACTTTGCCACATAGTTGGCACTTTACTTTCGGTTGCCACCACCTTGGTTCGCTCCTTGATTTTCTTTGCCAAGGTACTTCCCTCTGTTCTTACTCCCACCCCCACCTTGATTTGAATTGGCCATCTGGTTTTGTGGACGACCAGCAAAGTTGATCAAAGAGCTAGATGCACCGAGTTGGAGCTGAAGTGGAGAGGCGTTATGTTCTTGGAGATGTTCATAGAACAGGAGGTGAGAGTAGAACTCATAGAGAGACATCTCAACAGCACGAGTTATGTCCAAGTCCTGCTAGGATAATCTCGTCATCGCGCAGAGGCATCCCAATAGCGGCTAAAGTGCCCGCTACGTTTTTCATCTGGTCGAAGTAGTCAGACGCCGAGAGCCCCGTCTTCTTGAGGTTGGCAAGCTGCATGCAGATTTGCACCACATGCGCCTTCGATCAAGACTGAAAACAAGCATTCCAATGTCGTCCAGGCTTCCCTCACAGAAGTGGCCGTCATGACATGCCGAAGGATCCCGCTTAATTAGCAGCTGCTGATCCTGGCGGTACCACGTCTGGTACACCGGGTTGGAGACTTGAGTGGCCGCATTGCCGGTGCCCTGGGTGATCGTCTTCGGCGGGGGCACAGTGGTTCCGTCGAGGCACTCTATGAGATCATTGGGGCGCAGGTGCAGATGAAACTGCGTATTCCATAGCACGTAGTTGTACTATCCAAGCTTCATTGTCACAATCTAGTTCATGGCGATAGTAGAAGAGGAGGAAGATGAACTCATGATGGCAGTCGTGAGGGAGCTTGGAAGAGGAGTAGGCGGAATTGACATATGTCTATAGCTCTAATACCATATCAAGTAAAGCAATTAGCCGAAAGCGATAGTCAATCGATCCATCGTGTACTCTTTATATGTGCCGATGTTTACAGATGCAACAACCCTGAACAACCGTAACTAACAATATCTCGATTGTTCGGTTGTTTAATTAGCTAGAGTACAAGATCAACACGTTAGATTGTTCTACAAGATTCTAGTTAGTCTATCTAACACTGGTGGATTGATCAAAAGTTACCGACCAAGAAAGATCGGTTGTGGCAACACCTAAGAGAAGTTTGAGAAGTGCTTCTATACTCTTCTAACCTATTTTTTACACGACTTTTAAAGCGTTGCATGGATCTCAAAGCACCTGGAGTTTTTCCTCATGGGCTTGGCCCATATCCAAACGCACTCCACCGCCGCCGCAACTTCTCCCCGTCGCCAGCACCGCGTGCTCCGCACCGCCGGCCCCGCCTTCGCTGCTCCTCCGTGGTCGCCACCAAGAACCAGGTCAAAGCGGAGGACGTCGTGTCCTTCCCGGCGAGCACGAAGTTCACCACGACGTCGCACAGGAACCGACGCTTCGCTTCTGGCGAGCTGAAACATCGCGCCGGGCTTGCTGCCGCCGGCTTCTTCGTCCACCGCCGCCCGCGAACTGCGACAGCAGGTGCTGCTGCTCATCGTCTTCCTCGCCCCCTCGGAGCTGCTCTGCATCCATCATCGCCATCACATACTCCTCGATGAATCCTATGGCCTCACGCATCCGTCGCTCGCTCGTGACGCTGGCGAGCCTCATCGCCCGCCACACCAAGGTCATCGGGTGGAGTAGGCGCCGGCGCTGGCGGGGCTGGCGTTGGGTGTGGAGCGCGGCGCGCCGACGATGGGTCGGAGGCTGCAGCGGCGGCGGCGGTGACACCGGCAATGGGGCGAAGACTGCGGCGGCGGGGCTGGCGTTGGGTGCGGAGCACCGGTGATGTGGCGGAGGCTGCGGTGGCAGTGCCGGCGATGGGGCGAAGGCGAGGCTGCGGCAGCGGTTCGGCCTGCAGTACCGGCTGGCGGCGACCGAGGAGGAGAGCAGCCACGACGGGCGTTGGGTGCGGAGGCGCGGCGCCAGCGATGGGCCAGCGACTGCAGCGGCGGGTCCGCCTGCAGCACCGCCCGGCGGTAACCACGGAGGAGGATATGGGCTGATCGATATGGGCCAAGCCCTTGAGGAAAAACTCCAGGTGCTTTGAAATCCGTGCAACGCTTTAAAAATCATGCAAAAAACGCTTCCCTTTTTCGTTAAACAGCAAGCGCGTTGTCCATCATACAGTAGATTGAAAAGAGAATCATGTACAAAGATAGTTTAGACTTTAGACTCGTGTCAACAATCTCGCAATTGAAGGAACAACATTAAGGGGGTGTTTGGTTGGGCTTTTCAGCAGCTTTTCACTGGAAAAAGCTGCAGCCCAACCAAACGGCCAGCTTTTCAGCAGTTTTGGCTAACGGTAGCTGTGGGCTTTGCAGTGTAAATTTAGCTGTTTGAAAAAGCTGCCTTCTACCAGCTTTTTGCAATGTGTTGAAGCTTCAGTGCTCATTTTTTAAAATGTTGTAGATGATTTGAATCAACCAAAAGCCATATGTTCACTTTCTCACAGCCACAGCAGTTTTTCTAGACAGCCAACCAACATCAGCTTTATCAACAGCCACAGCCCAACCAAACAGGCCCTAAGTGGGTTTGCAGTTTGCACACCCACCTGAATCCTCAACATGCGGATCATGAGCAAATGCTAGCCGTCTTTGCGCACGTTCTTCATCCACAAGTTCAGCATAAAACATGGGTGCCGCTCGGTTACGCGCGTTGTTCTATGGGCGTTGCTCCGAGGTTCGCATCCTACGATCACTTATGAACGTGGAAGTCAGGACAATAATCCGCACAACAATATTATTGCAGGAGCATACAGTTGTCCAAATATACCTACAAACGTTACGACCCTTGCACTTTTAGCAGTACATACTAAGAAAATACTTCCTCTGTGTTCAAATATTTGGTCATGTTTGACTTTGACCAGTCAAATTTAGAAAGTTTTGATCAATTATGCTTTTCTAAAATATTCAGTTTGTTTATAATAAAATGGTGTCGTTAGATTTACCTAACAAATATTTTGGCTATAATGAACTTCCATAGCATTCAATAAATACATTAGTACAAAACAAATGGTCAATTTTCAACTTTGAACATCGTGCTAAGTCGAACTAGGCTACAGGTATTTGGGAATCGGAGACACTAAGAAGTAGAACAATCAACCATCCTAGTAGTACGTTTGCAACCTCAAAAACAGAAACATTCTTATTCTGAACTCTTTCTTTCTGTTTTGTGCAGTGCTGAAAATAGAAAAAACATGCACCAGCCGGGAATCAAACCCGGGTCTGTACCGTGGCAGGTATTATTCTACCACTAGATCACTGGTACTTGCATGACAAATCCCGAAGCTTTACCTATTTATCGATTATCTTTCATACGGTTAGGAACCCACGCTATATTGAGCTGCTGTACTTTCAGTAGCAATACGAAGAATAAAGAAGCTACGTTGCGCTGGTCGCGTTGCGCGCACCATATCGAAGACTAGAGAGATATACATTGCATGTAAAATTTGTTCCATGTCCCCATCAACGTACCAGCATTACCTTCCCGATAAAATACCTTCCCGATAAAATGACGTATCAGCATAAAGAAGGTTCAGTTGCAGGAAAGATCATCCGTCACCTGTCCTAATCTCCTGTAAAAAACATCGTCCAGACTCGGAAAGACGCCTACTGCAGAGAACGGCAAATGTATGTACACTTTATGAAAACCAAAGGTGAGACACGAGCACAACAGCACTACAGCAGTACTAGTATAATTAAGGCTGTGAACCATTTTGTCCGTAACCTGAACAAGCCTATGAAATGAATCATGCAAGCTTTCCAACCTTTTCCAAAGAAAATAAACTCGCGCGAGCTTTTCTCAAAAATAAAAAAAAAGGTAGCCACTGGTTTGTGAGTTGTGACTAGAGAATGTTGATTTAGCCGGAGCACCCAACTTTGAAGCGCTACGAGTGCCTGTTGTCAATTCAGATTCAGACGTGAGACGAGTCCATTCCGCTGCAGCTTGACCAACTGACCACAGTGACCAGGGTGAGGTCCTCATGGAAATAGTCCATGTCGTGAGGCGTGAGCCACCCGTCGGTTGCCTCCGCGTCTGCCCATTGAGACGTCTCAGTTTGACATTTCAGTTAGACGGTTCTTGGACGAAAGAAGACTGCAGCTAATTATGGTCGATATACCGCAGTCAAGCCTGATTGAGTTTGATGGAACAGAATTCACTAAATTAATATTCACAATACCTATGGATTCAGGCATAGTTTGGTCTGCTAGGCGTCACCTACGAGATTTTTGTAATAATGTGTTGCCGACTTTGTTTGACATGCCGGAAACCACAGTTCACATGGGCCAGTTGTGCATATACTATGGGCCTGTTTGGTTGGACTGTGACTGTTGACAAAGCTGTTGTTGGCTGACCATTTGGAAAAGCTGCTGTGGCTGTGGGAAAGTAAATATATGGCTTTTGGTTGATCCAAACCATCTACATCATTTTGAAAATGAGCACTGAAACTTCAGCATATTGTAAAAAGCTGGCAAAAGGCAGCTTTTCTAAACAGCTGAATTTGCACTACAAAGCATACAGCTACCGTTGGCAAAAACTGCTAAAAAGCTGGCCGTTTGGTTGGGCTGCAGCTTTTTCCAGTGAAAAGTTGTTGAAACGCCCAACCAAACACCTCCTATATGTGGCCAGCATGGCAGCGCTACCGACGTGATCCGGTTATCCGCTTGGACGGTCCCTTCCAAATGCGTCATTTGCACTTAATTATACAGAGTACTAGTACAAGAACTTCCAGGTGAAATCAGTTTGTCAACCAAATAAAGAACATCTAATAGTCATGTCAGCTACGAATTAAGAGCAACTCTAACCCATCCCCAAAACTTAACTCCTAAAAACCTACTCCCAAAACTTAACTCCCAAAAATTCCTAGGTATTGGGAGGGTGGCATCTAACCCATCCCCTAAACTTAACTCCCAATAAAATTTTCTTTGCTATTTCTCTCATCCTTTTGCATATATAAACCTCATTTCAACTTCATTTCAACACCATATTTATTCAAACCTTGATCTTTCTAATGAATACATTTCAACAACATTTCAAATGTAAATTTGTTGATTCAAATTCAAACCACATTTGCGCAAGAATTCTACAAAAGCAACAACATAGAACATCCAAAAGCATCAACATAGAGCATAGTTCATCATCACACTACATAGTTAATCTAAAAGCGACCACATGCAATATAGTTCACAAATGAAATCGCATCACACACCCCCATTGTGACTACCACTACCATAGAACATAGATCTTGGTATTTTGGAAGCCAAGATCTCACCACGAGTAAGCTCCCAATACTGTTTTAGATATATACAAATTGACAATGGTTGCTAGCTAGTACTACATCCAGAATACATAATTAGAGGTCAAGTGCAACATCTATTCATACTAATCTTTAATATCCAGCAGAGAAATTGAAGTTTGAGCAAGGCAGCATCATAATATATGGCATAGCATTAGCCAAAGTAATCCAATCAATCAACAATTAGCCACCAAGAATCTATACATAAATCAATGTTTACGTGCATTTTGAAATTTTTCATGTTTCCATATATGCTTTCTTTTACCTATACCATTATGCAGCAAATTACCACATAAATCAACAAGCTCACAAACAGATCAGCCAGCGCAGAAGCTCAAAAACCTTGGAGGAGATGCCGTGGGGGACTCCGGAGGCGGGGGAGGAGGGGTACGGGCCGGGGCCGCACCGTTCTTCCTCTTCTTCGGCGGCGGCGGTAGCGCCCCATCCATCTTCTTCGCCACGGCGCGCCGCCGTTTCTTCGCCATGTCGGGCGGCATCGGAGGCAGGCAAGTGGCGGCGGTGGGCGCGGGCACATGGGTGGGGGCGGCGGCGGCGGGAGCCCGCGGCACGGCATCGGCGGCGGCGTCGGGAGCCAGCGGCACGGCGTCGGCGGCGGGTGGCAGCACCACCTTCCCCTGCCGGCGCCGCGTCGGCGCGGGCGGCGCCTTTTCCGCGGTCGTCGGAGGCGGAGGAGGCGGGGGAGGGGTGCCGGGGGACGAGGCGGAGGCGACGGCTTCCATTTCCGGGCGGCGCGATCGCCGAAGAGAGGCCGGCCGCGATTTTGGGCGGGAGCGCGGTCGCCGGAGGAGCTCGGGAGCGAGGGCGGTGGCCGACGCGGGCACGGGAGGTGGTTTCGGTGGCAGCGAGCAGTCGGGGAGGGCGGGGACAGGGGTCGGCGGGGGCGGAGGGGGGCGCAGCAGCAGGTGGCGTGGCCGGAGGGAGGCGGCGGCGGTGAATCGCGGCGGCTCGGGGCGGGCGGTTGGAACCGGAGTGAGCTCCCGCCCGTTTTCGATGGATTGGGAGGGGGATTGGGAGGGAGATCAGACTCCTAATTTTTTGGGAGGGAGGGGGAGTTTTTTGAGAGCTCCCAAAAAATTTTTAGGAGTTAGAGATGTATTGGGAATGGGTTAAATGGGTTTAACTCCCAATAATTTTAGTTTTTTGGGAGTTAAGGAATTATTGGAGATGGGTTAGAGTTGCTCTAACTGCCGGTGGCAGGTGGGAGCGTTGTGTCATAATTTGGCACGTACAGAGTACAGTATACTTCGCTGCCGCTCGAGTCGTCTCATGTGGGTCCCACGTGACAGACATATGGAGGTTGCGAGCCCATTCCGCGGGCGGGCGGCACCGCGGGAGCAGCGGCTGAGCGCCACGCGCGTGTTTCGTTCGAGAAGCGCGTCAGTGTTGCTTTCTACTCTAGCCGGTTGCAAGCAACGTTTTGGATAAGTGGATCCCAAACAAAATCCAAGGACCTGTTTGAAGCGAGGATTTTCATAACATCTTCCTGAAGAAATCTTTCTACGAAGCTCCTTAAACTAAGATTGACTATGAAATTTTATGTAGCAATTGTTCATTTCCTTTACATTTCGAAGGATTTCGCACATTTGTTTAAATCTTGTTTTTTCACTTTCTCTAAAAAGTCAAATGCAACATGTCTCTATAACTCTACTAGTATCTCCTAATAAAGAAACATTTACGTGCAAAATTCTTGTGGGGCATCCAATCCGCTATTTGTATAAGTTTTATGTTTTTGCCTAATAGCTCCTGCCGAGCTTCCCGGTCTGAATCGGGATGCTCGACCAGGTCATCACTGGCCCTGCCACACTCACAAGGCACCGTCCTAACCTGTCGCCAGGGGCGGAGCCAGGGGGGACGAGCAGGGGCCACGCCCCCCCCCCAACGTCTGCGATTTGCTCTCTTTTGCATACACAGTTTAGGGATTACGTACAGATTAGGGATGATTAGGAATAATTAGCCCCCCCCCAACGGTGAGCTAGTGCAAGGCTAGAATTTTTTTGCATGTTCAAATCCTGGCTCCGCCCCTGCCTGTCGCAGTCTCTCTCGCCAGTTTGGTTCAAGCACACTAGGGCCGGGCAGTTTCGCTCTACTCGACGCAGTTCCCCACCTACAAGTGTTCACCATGGCCTGATATGAGTCCTCCCAATGATGAGCTGCCGCACTTGCTGGGACCCAAAATTTAATTAATGGTGTGCCGCTTGAATACCCGAGCAACCATCCAACATACCATACGTATCACACACTTATGTACTCATCACCATTGGGTAGCTTGACACTAGACCAACATGCCATACACACACACAATCGTGTGCATCTATGACCATTGGTCAAGCCGGGCAAAAACGTACATCAATTTAGAAGTTAAAATAAATTTCAAACCACGCTAGTACACATTATGCACTCCAGGATCATACACGGAATACGCATAACATGTATAAAACAACATTGATAGCACAACAAAACTCTAAAGAGAGGTTCATAGATAATAATCCACATCCTTTACACATAGACGACATATATAAGTACAAACAAAAGGGCCCGAAGGATACAAGTACCATCTTAGTACATCAAGTCAAGCAGCGGAAATATATATAAAACACAAGCTTGGTGATACATGATCTCATCATTAAGCCCACAAAATAACCCATAACAAGCAAGCCGACTTGCTAACCACTCAAGCGACGTTCTTGAAGTATGCTAGGGTCACCTGCTCCTATGCATGAAAAATAAAATTACCAATAAGTACAAAAGTACTCGCAAGTCTTAGTAGTACTTTTGATATGAAAGTAACATGGCATATAACAGGAAATAAACAACATGACCATAGACAACATAACATAAGAATCAACCAGCACATGAGCATCGAGTAATCAAGGCTTTCCACCACCATGTCATCCATATTTCAACATAGAGATTTAACTAATACCAGTCCAATAATGGAAGAAAAAACACACAAGGATAACCAATAATTACAATATTCAATTCCACATAGTTGGAGCAACAACAAGTTCCATTTTCAATTGTCTCAATTTCACCAACTCTAGCAAAAGGAACGGATCGATCATAAAGCACCACAAAGGTCAGAGGGGCCTCCCAAATAAGGGTTGCACGGACTCAAGAGGGACAACTGACTCGGCACAGTCTGCATGGTGTGATCAAAAGAGGTTCCTAACGGCTGAAAGGTAGGGAGACGGATAGTGCACAACGGTGGCCTCCAAAAGATAAACCAACATTATGGCGCGGTAATCGCAAGCTTCCACCTTGTGACCACCACTCCCTCACTATTGCAGAATCATACACTACTGACGGGCAAAAATAGCATCTACTGACGGGCCTTTGAGCCCGTCACTAATTACATGTCAGTGGTGCTAAAAGAACCACTGACGGGCTCCATGCCCATCAGTGGTGATAAAGCTGGGGAACAAAAAAAATGGGCCGGGCCCGGGTAGCCCGCAACGGAGCCGTGCCCGGAGCTGCCGTGCTCGCCGCGCAGGAGCCGCGCCCGCCACATCCGGTCGCCGGGAGGCCGCAGCCGGCGGATCTGGTCGTCAGGAGGCCGCAGCCAGCGGATCTGGTCGTCGGGAGGCCGCAGCCGGTGGATCCAGTCGCCGGGAGGCCGCAGCCGGTGGATCCGGTCGCTGGGAGGCCGCAGCCGGCGGATCTGGTCGTCTGGAGGCCGCAGCCGGTGGATCCGGTCCCGCACCTCCACCACTGTCCAGGCTCGACGGCGACGGTGTTGTCAGGCGAAGCTCGGGCGACCTACAGAAGAGAGGTCCGGGGTTAGAACGGTGTCGTCGGAAGAACGGGGAGCTCCCTCCGCGGTGCTGCGGGCGACGGGGTGCAGAGAGGTTGGTGGCGGCGAGACGCAGGAAGAAACCGAGGGACGAGCAACAGCGGGCGGCTCCGTCGATGGCGCTAGGGCGGCGGCGCCGCTGGACGAGCAGCGCAGCGGATCCGGGGCAGAGGCTGCTCCGACGGGCCGGCAAGGGGAGTGGCCCCGTTGGGGCGGCGCTTGGCGGGAGGAGGAAGGGCGACCGCTAGAGGAGCTCGGGGTGGCGCTCTGGTGTGGGGCGAACTCCCGTTGGGGCGGCGCAGAGGGAGATCGGGGGTGGAGAGAGAGGGGCGCGCCGGCGTGGGAGAGAAGAGAGAGGGGCGGCTCGGGTTGGCGTGGGAGAGGACAGAGGGAGGGGACTGCGGGCTGCTAGGGTTGTTAGGTATTTATACGAAAAAGCGAGGTGCGGGCTCGGGGTGGGTTTTTAGCGGGCCAAAAAGCCGCTGACGGGCCGAGTTCATAGCCCGTCAGTGGTAGAACAGCACCACTGACGGGCACAGTTCCAGGCCCGTCAGTGGTATTTTTTCCACCAAAACTTTGTTCAGCTGAAGTCTCCACTGACGGTGATATTTATCCGCCCGTCAGTGGTGTTGTTAGCACTGACGGTCCGAATTATGTCCGTCAGTAATTACGTTCAGGAAAGAGTCAATTTGCAGTAGTGCCTAACACGTCTCTCTTACTCACCGGTTCAACTTGATTATGACATCAATTTAATGTCCAGTTGCCGCCGGATCAATTAATGTTCAGTCCCACACATACTATCAACGTATCGAGAGCATATGAAGCAAGACAATGACGATAAAAGACATAATGGGCGTAAAAAAATGCAGAATTGTGGCATAGATATGTCAACAAAACTCAGCTTGCCTTGAGTAGGGTACTCCTGATTTAATTCAAAAGTCAAAAGGAAATAGTTTTGATACACATAGAGAGCTAGCCACGGTTTTTGACAAGTGAGACCAATGGTCAGGGCTGACCATTCAACAATGGTTGGGTCAGTCTGGCACATGGGCCACATGTCATACATTGTGGACGAGCCAATTAATTTAAACAATAAAATGACATCAAGTGTCCACATGTCATACTAACTGAAGAAACTAAATGAGGCAATTAACTTAATGTGTTATTGACAAGTGGGTCCCATACATCAGGTTCTTCTTATTTTCTTTTGTTTAAATCGGTTTAGGTAGTGGGGTCCACATGTCATTTGCCACATTCTTTTAACCAGGATTTTAACATGTTTGAATGGATCTAGCCCCACATGTCATAAAATGATTTTAAAAATTCAATTTTTAAACAGGGTTTACCGTGGTAATTAGCAACCTAACCATTGGAACTAAGGGTGAAAATGGTTCGGATAGTTCCCGACCGACCGACGACCGACCGGACTGTCTCGGACAGTATTCGGATAGAAATTGGGATAATTTTCAGATACGGATATGGATTCGAATAGTGATTTTCGGATACGGATACGGATATGGTTTCAATAATATCCGTCTGTATCCGAAATTATCTGAAATTTGATCTGATAGTATCTCGGATGGTTCCCGGATAGTATCTCGGATAGTTTCAGGATAGTATCTCAGATGGTTCCCGGATAGTATCTCGGATAGTTTTAGGATAGTATCTGGATAACTCTCAGTTATTCATTTTTTCAGCCCAACATATTACGGGCTAGCTTCACCTAGCAAAGCAAACCAAGATACCTATGTAATAATGTTAATTTGTTATGTTTAGGTGAACTATCCATGCACTTTAATTATCAATGTAATGAGTTATGACCTACTGTATCTGTGTGGATGAGTCTGTTTACTCTGTCTACATAGTTGTGCGTTCTCTTATCACATATTATTTCCAACTTTACATAATTATGAAATTCATGGATGTATGGTTGGTCGCCGGCAAGTTGGTCTATGTTACGTGTGTGTTATATATGATTTCTATTATTGTCGCGACATCCGAGAAAATATCCGCTACCGAAGTGTATTCGCTCCGTATTCGTGACCGATAGATTCTGATTCCGTATTCGTATCCGGACACTATCTGCTCCGACTCCGTATCCGAAAAAAATATGATTTAGGATATGGTTTGAGCACTATCCGTTCGAATCCGCTCCGATTTCACCCCTAATTGGAACCCACTGGTCAGTAGCCCACCTGCTCTATTTTGACCCGGCAGCTGTACGCACAACTCCGCCGACCTCAGTTCGACATGCTTGTGCACGGGAGGGCTGTCTGAGGGTGGATCTAGGGTCCTCGAACCTCAGCGAGCACCCCGGCTATGGCACAAGGCCGTAGGCACCGAAGCGGTAGTGCGCTTTGCCGTAGTTGTGGTGACTCTGCACACCACCGCATGGTGTAGTTTGCTAGTCTTTAATTTATTACCGGTGAAACTTTGTTTCACCAAAAATATGCCCATCAAAATAGTATAATAGAAACATCGTAGTGGCCCATTGATACAATACATACTTATATTATATCTCAACAGAAGCACAACAGTTCAAATTTCATAAGATAAAACTGCATGTATGACATAGTGTCAAGCCTGCAAAAAGTAAAAAAATGAAGTAACAGCAAAATAGAGATTTCTACATTTACGACCAATGGTCCTATATTACGACTTGTTTCAAGCCCGCTCAGTGTCATACGCCTCGCCAGTCAAAGTAATAATTGACTGCCACCTCACCTTTGTCCAGCGTCTGTTTCTTGATCTCTTCCTCTGGCATCTTTGAATGCTCGACCACCTGCTCTACTGACATGTAGCTTAACAAAGGTAATTTTATGTAGGGGATGAGTACAGAAAGTACTCAACAAGTCCATGAATAGCAACAGCTATTTGAAATACACTATCTCTACTAGGACAATAGTCCTCAAACAATTTATATCTTTTTCAACAACCTAAAGTCAAGTTTTAAAGTATTCTATGATCAGAAAGTTGTTAGAACCTCCGATGGTTCCTTTCTTGCTGCATTCGTAGTTCATGTCCTGAACAAAGGGTGACAATGCCACACTTTAATACGCTCTGCAGAGGTGCACTACTTCACCCACAAGTGGTACTTAGCCTTTATGCCTGGCGTGAAACCCATCACACTCTCATTGGTGGGTGGCCGAGTCTAAAATTCTGAGTCATTTCACCCTTCTCATGTGCCATATCTCCTCTTGCATAGTCGGTCCAGTACCACTACTCACCACGTCATTATAGCGTCCTTTTTTAAAGATTAGGAGACATAACACCTCCTCAGGCGAGAATTCAGGGTTTCATGCTCCCTGGGCGAGGGATATATCGCTTCTCCAGGTGTTACGATACAGATGTTCTTGGGAGATATTTCAGTAAGAAGGTGCTACTTGACTGACGTGTCCCATACCAGTTATTGTGGTTAACGCGATCTATATGACACAAGAATGCCAAACTGATATTTGTTATTAACCTTAATGTGATACCATATATAGTGGAATCATATGTAATGTCTCTAACACAGTATGCAATACAAAACACATGCAACAAACTCATCTCTAACATACATGAACAACATTGATAGTTTGTTGTTAGGGATGCAATCAACCAAATTATGTTTTGCAAGTTGGATAGATATTGGCCCTGTCCTTTGGAAGTAACCAAGTCAAAAATCCCTCATACGTTCCTCCTCGGAACCTCTGGGATGAATACTCAACAAGCATGTGCCACAACTCACCAACAGTCTATGCGTGGAGTAATATCCACTGGATCACCTATCAGAATGTGATGATGCAAGAAAAAAGAACAACGTGAGGATCCCTGCCTCTATCTAGGACATCTAGCATACGAGGAGCCACCGCCCGAAAGCTGCTCCCCTCTACTTGCACAACCACCACCATCCAGCATACGAGCCATCGCCAAAATGTAGCAAGTTTAAAAAAAGAAAAGAAAAGTGTAGTAGTAGCAAAGAACGCAAGTAAGCAGGAGAAGAAAAAAGGAGGAAATGACCTGTCCATGGCGTCCTCCGCCTCCAATGGTCTCCTCTACTTGCACCAACACCCCCTCCGCCTCCTCCCCGTCATCTCTATCAGCTGCTACATGAGCCATGCATGCCTATGCCTAGTCTCTGTCCCTTCCTGGAAGCTGCTCCCCTCCCCCATCTCCTCCTCCTCCTATGAGCCACCACCCGATGTAGCCGAAGATGAGTGGGCCACCATTGGGGACAAAGAGGACGCGGTACAGCTTCGAAGACGAGTGGGCCACCACTAGGGACAAAGATTCACAATATCATATTAGTTTCTGAGTTAGAAATAGCACGAAGTATACTTGCATGGACAAAACCATAAGCACTAATATATCCAAAGAAAAATTACATATCAAAATACAACAATTTTATATCAAAATATGCTCATTAAACCAAATCATGCACAAATTGTAGAGTTCACCACATAGCTCTATATCTATACGAATTCCACTTAGGTAGTGAACAGCTAAGTTAATAAATTATTCGTCAGATATCCGTACCATCGATTAATGCGTTGCAATGTTTAAGACATCGGTGATCGGTAGCTGATCGGCCAGCAAGGGAGTAGGGATTAATCATCTACTCGGAGGATTAACTGAACTAATCGGTTGGTCAGCAAGGGCATATACCTTGATTTTTCATGTAATCGATGGCATATGTACATCAAGTCATCACTCATCAGCACATGCGTGATGCAAAAGCCATCAACCCATCATGGCTATTGCTAGAGGCTCGCTGGGAAAGAGGGGAGGAGGCACAGAAGAGGAAATCGACGGCACCATTGCCTGCTGGAGAGGAGTGGTGCTCGGCGGGAGCGTGGCAACAGGAAGCAGAGGCGAGATTGGGGAAGAAGGGAGCGGCGGTGTCAATTGGGCATCTCTCTCTGTCTCCAAACCCTACTCAGCGAACTCGACGAGTGAGGTGGGAGTGCGGCAGTGGCGGGTGGGATCTGAGATATGGGGGTGAAGGAGAAGGGGATCTAGGTGGAGATTGGTGTAAAGTGCTGCAGCCGTAGGTGGAGTTGGAGAGAGCGTCGGCGGCGATGGTAGATTGGCTGTGTGGATCCGAGATTGTGATCGGAACGAGGATGGGAGGGAGAAAGGAGATGCGGCGGGATGAGGAGTGGGGGTGGGGGCAGCGGCTACTACATGGGCTTGGTGTAGGACTTACTATGTCGTTGGGTGCACTTTACAGACAGTTCGGTTTAAAAACAGTCTAGTTTATCCGATTTATCTCAGATGTTTCAGAATAAAAAACAATCTAGGATGTTATTCTAGACAGTCATAGTGTAATGAATTGTTTAGAATAATGAATTGTTACAAGCGTAGATGTTATAGTATAGTGTATATCTATAAAAAAATCATAAATTTTTACGATTTTTTGAGATAAAAATTTACATTTTATGCACTGGGTGGTCCTCCACCTAAAAGGTAAAAATCCGTGTTCCGCCTGTATTGGGTTCCAGCCGGTTTGGAGGCAACGGTTGGATTCGAATGACCATAAGCATTCGATATATGGTTGATCCCAAACAAAAAAAATCTAAAGACTCGACAAGGCCGATTTTGTTAGGATTTCACAACATCGGAATGCTATAGAAAAATGTCCTATAAAATCCTTTAAATTATATCATTGGTACCGAAAAATCCTACCTAATGTTCTTATTTTGTTTGAGAAGTCAATGCAACGTGCCTTTCTATCTCTACTTATATCTTACTAATCAACAAATATTTTCATGTAATATTTCACTAAAGCATCTAAACTGTTATTTTTATAAAGTTCGTATTTTTGCCCCTAGGAATCATCAATAAACGTGTCATCCAATTCCTACGTCCCAAACTTGATTTGATGCCACCGAGTTAAAGAAGTCGTCCTGGCCCACGTCTCATCAACGGATGGTGGGGGAACTGATGTTGTAGCCACTAACTCGTCCTAACCGACTACTGGTCATTGCTGCTCAAATAACTCATCGGCTCACTTTATCATACAGTCAGCTAGTCGTCGCTCCCCGCTAACTCATTGTCGGCTCAGTTGCAACAAAGATATTTACTCTGTTTTATAATATAAGATATATTTTAATTAATTAATATAAAATTTTAATCATCACTTACTCAATTAATAGATGATTTATGTAATTTATGTGATATAAAGTTACAGTCATAAATAAATTCTTTTAAATACAAATCTAATAATATTAATTTTATACTATACCATATACTAATAAAATAATTATTAATTAGAAGTTTGTCTTAACCAATCTAAATATATCTTATATTCTAAAAAAAAGAGTAATATCACTGCTACAACTTAGCATCTGCAAGTTGGCACCAACTTTGCATTATCCCTGTTACCAGGTGCCACAGCAACTCGTCACCGGCTTGTTGCAACCACAGATAGTATCATTGCTCCGACTTAGCATTTACAAATTGACACTGACTTCACAATATCTCCATCACCCGGTGCAATTTGTTGGCCAAGAAGACTTAATACCCACGTGTTATATTCGTGTACACACTTTTAGGATGATTTTTCTAATTACAACGAGTACGCATACTCACACATACTTTACAACACCACGACATAAACACATGTGCATATCCTTCTGAAATACACATTAGATCTTGAGCGGAGGTCACCAGATTAATTCTAGATTTATTTGATACCTGTAACATCCCTGTTTTAATTCTTGCTTATTGAAGCACCATGGCATGTGCAGGATTTAAAATTTTGTTTGAAATTGAGTTTGAATTTGAAAACTATTTGAAGAGGGAGCAAAGTATATATCAAATAGAACAAAAAAAAACAAACCCCCCTGATGGGCCACCCGAGGCCCATCTTTTTCCCTCTCTCCCGCGCAGCCTGGCCCATCTTCTCCCGCCCCCGGCCCAGCCCGCCATCTCCCCTCTCCCTTATCTCCTCCCCGCCCACCCCGCCTCCATCCTCTTCTGCCACCACCGCCATGGCTGCCACCGAGCAGCTTGCGTGGCAAGCGCTCGGGGCTGCCTCGCCACCTCCTCCTTCGGCCCGAGCGCCGCCCCTCCTCTCCCCTCTCCCTATAAAAGCCCCGGCCCGCCGCCTCTCTCTCTCCACTTTTCTCCCCATGCTGCTCTCCCTCTCTCTCTCTCTCGCTCGCTAGCTCGCCCCCGAGCTCCTCACCGTCGCGCCGCCTTCGCCTCCGCCGCCTAGCTCGCCGACGCCGTGCTCGCCTTCGTCCCGAGCTCCTCCTCTCGCCGCCCCGGCCACCCCTCGCCACCCGAGCTCACCGTCTCGGTTGCCGCCCGAGCCTCCGTCGCCCCGCTTCCGTCGCCTCCGCCCGCCTTGGTTCCTCGCCGCCGACCGCCTCGCTCTGCCCCGCCCGAGCCGGTAAGCCCCGCCGCCGCTAGCCCCTCCGCCTTGGCTCCCTCCCCGGCCGCTCCACCGTCGGCGACGACCTCGCCCCAGCGGGACCGAGCCAACGGCCGGCCGAGTCCCGACCGGTGCGTCTAGCGCATTAATAGCCCAATAATGTGTCGTTAGGACACATTAATTGCTAATCTGGCCGGTTAATTGCGCATTAATGATTAAACCATGATTAATGCAGTAATTAATGCCAATTAATACTGTTTCGACACCATTAGTACTAATCATTAATCATTAAATGCTAAATATGGTTAATTAATGCTAATCGACATATTAATAACGTAATTCATAGCTAAACAGTATAATTAATGAGTTTATTAATGATGTTCGAATGACATGTGGGATCCACACGTCAGAATTTAAATGAAGTAATAAAAGAAAAATGAAATTTATGACAAGTGGGCCCCACCTGTCATTGACTCAGTCAACCTGGTCAAACTTTAACCATGGGGCCCACTTGTCAGCCTCTGAGGTTAAAAATGGATTAAGTAATAAAGATAATTATTATTTAATATTTATTTTTATTTACTGAGAAAAATACAAAAAGATTTAAAAATTGATTAAATCTTAGAAAATTCATAGGAAATTCATTTTTAATCAGAAAAATGCAAATAATATATCAAAATATTCAAGAAATGAGAGCTACTCAAATATGTCATTTTCATACATGTTTGCATGCTAGAAAAATCATAAATGGCTAAAAACTCAAATTAGGGTTTCCTCGATTAGTCGGAGAATTTCAGATCGCGATATCTCGAGCATCCGGACTCCGATTAAAATGATTCCACTTGTATTAGTCTTCATTTTGTATCCTCTATGTCATGGCATGCATTTCATCCCATGCCGATGTTCAGAATTTTGATATTTACATTTATGCCATTCTTTCTGGTGTTTTTGTTCTTCTCCGATAGAACCGGAAAATCCCGAAGAGGACAACCTCGATCACGAGCCGAGTGTAGTTGCAGAGCAACAAGGCAAGCAGCCCCTTTGAACATGTTGCAAACGCCTATTACTTGCACAAGTATTATTTGTTTCCAAATTCAATATCGCATGCGTTCAAATTCTACTTTTCGCTAAGTATTACCTCTATTCCTTGCATAAACTTATTTTGTCGCTCAATCAACATCACCACCCTCCCAACCTATTTAGAGTAGTCTAGTTGTTGCTTCTAAGCTACTTATATAGCTGTTGATGCTTAGACATGCTTAGACATGTAAAAGTCATAATTCCTTGGATGGCAGACGAAACACAACACTCTGGATGGGTTAGGTGGTAGGTGGGCGTTCACAGGGAACTGTCTAATGAACTTGACTAATAATTATCGGGTTAAACGAGAGGCCATGGCTGGGAGCATGGTGGGTTGTCTCGTCTTCCCACAAGCACCGATTCCCGATGTATATTGACCCAAGATTTGCGTACTTCTACACGGGTGGGATAATGGACCACCCACGACTAAATAATTTGCTTAGACTTAGAGTATGAGCTGCATTAGTTTACTGTTTCCATTTGCCGTGTGTGTGAAAAAGGGGATATGGTGTGGTATCTCAATATAAGGGTGGGGTGGACACACGGTCTGGGAGACTGGGGATGTACTTCGATTCACAACTTATGGGACCGTGTCGCAGTTACGGCCGGACTGATGTACATGGAATGGCCCGTAAGGGTGACTCATACCTAGGTCGAAAGCATTGTAACGGTCGTGTTCGATCACCCTCTGCTAGCACACCTCGTGAAAGTGTGTCCTTGGTCTAGTGCTAAGAGACGATCGATACGTGTAGGTAAAGATGTACACCCCTGCAGGGTTTGAACTATTCGAATAGCCGTGTCCGCGGTTATGGACAACTTGGTGATTACCTGCATCGAATTAGACAACTACAACGATAAATCTAAAACTTGCCAACTCTAAGGTTGAGGTGTAGTGATTGCTTCCTCCCAGGGTGGGTGAGGAAGAATTGAGGGTTTATGTGTTCGGTGGTCTGCAGTAGAGTGTTGATCGTGAAGTGTTTGACTTTCCCCCTTTTAAAAGTATTCCAGTAGTCGATTTTCATCTACTTATGAAATATTGACAAAGGTAAAATCGGCGTTCGGCAAAATAGTCCACTGTTACCATGTTCTTGATACCTGTTGCATCTATTACTAATTTCCCCTTGTAAGTCTTGCTGAGTACAATTTTGCACTCACTCTATAATCGTTGATATTTTTCTTGCAGAGGAAACCGTCCCCTCTGAAGGTGGTTTCTACGTAGAGATCGACGCCAACGACAACTAGTCGCTGGAGATCCCAAGCAGTGGTCCTGCCCCGGGGTTTGGCAGCTTGGTTTGTTCTGCTGCCACTTCTGGCCCGATGTGGCGCCCCCCGGTTTTTAAGCCGGGAACTCCCTCGTGGTTACTGTATCGGTCCCTGGATCAGTAGCCGATACACACGAGTTAACCTGTATATCATTGTCATACATGCGTAAACAATTAAATAGACCGTTTAGGGTCGATAATCTGATACCTGTAGCCCAACGGCTATAAACTTGCAGCGGAAAATCCAACGAAGATGTGGCCCATCAATATGCCATACCCGACAGGCAACTGACTGGGGGTTACGTCCTAGCGTTCGCGATCGTAATTGCTTCTTCGGAATTGATATCTCCTTCGTCTGGCCAAATCAACAAGCCAGGTGAGTACATTGAATGTACTCGCAAGCTATCCCCACAGGAGAAAATATACGGCCATAGTTCATGCAAGGGAATAGATCAAAGGGATGAGCTCTACCTAAGTTGCAGTTGTGCGGAAATGTAAGTCTTTATTGTAAATAACAGTAATAGATTGAGAAGCGAACTTTTGTAAAACAACGATCCCAACGTATCACATCATCCTTCGTGGTAGCCCTTGCTACCTCTCCTTTATTTCCTCCGCGGGATAGCCGCGCTCATCACCGCTTACCCTTTCGGCTTCCGCTCACACCACCCCGGCGGTGTAGCTAGCCTTTCCTTCAGCAATTCCTAGCTACCAATCCGGGTAGCGTAAATTGCACCCTGTGGACACATCATGCCCACGTCCTTAATCCCTTTCCCAGCTTTCACAAACAAAACTCAGTCTAACCAGTGTGTGGCCTTACCAGTTCATGTCCATGACCGAGGACGCGGCTATTCGAATAGTTTTAACACTCTGCAGAGGTTGTACGGCTTTACCCACAAGATGTAGGTCACCCAGGGAGTACTTTGCAAGTATACTGCCAGGGTTATTACAACGAGACCCTTCTCCCGTGTTCATGCCAGAGCCGGACTCGCTAGGAGGACTACCCGATCCTCTGCATCACGAATGACAGGGGTGGGACTCTCCCCCTTTGTGTCGGACCATGTTCCACGCACCTTGTAAGACCCTACTGAGCTTTACCCCCACAATACGGTGAGACCCATGAAGAGCTTTTCCCCTACGCAGTCCCGTGGAGATCCTCTAGGGATCTACCGGATCCACTAGCACTTCAACCTAACTTCCCACGATTCCGGGCTCCGGCATTAGACGAGGTACCAGGTCCAGTCCTTCCCATAAAGGACATGTGGACGTACGGTGGGGGAACTGATTCAGCGGCACTTAGGTTCGGTCCTTAACTGATTCGAGCAGGACTCCATATCCAACCATCTCCTCGGGTAGCAACCGGCTACCCGGCTATCTCATTTCTCATGTAGCGACCGGCTACTTTACCACCTCCAAACTCCCTTAGCATTCCTGCCCGAATCCAAATCCTCCATCATCTCATTCAGGGTTTTTAATATACATTCTTTTGTAAATGGCACCTCGGTATGCATTTACACACCGAGGGTTTTGATCCCAAACCCATCGCATTGATTAAAACTTAGTTTTCACTATAGCAGGGCTAAGCGGGGCTATCGCCTATACTCCTAACTAGAGTTGCCGATCGTTCAATGATCAGCACTTAATACTAGGGTTACAAGGATAGGGTTTCATCGGGCCTAAGCCATGCATCTAATAGGAATAACTAGGTCTACATAAAATAACGATTTTACCCACATAGCATGCAGTTTCATAAACAAAATAATTAACGTTACAAATATAGGATTTCAACATGGTCAAGGTGGAAATAGCTTGCCTGGTAATTGGCCTTAGCCCGAAGCTCTGTCCTGAACCTGCTTCGATAATTGTCCAAAGTCCTTTGCGCGATATATCCTAACGTCAGTATCTACACGTCGAGGGAACGACGAATAAATCAAAGTTGCAATAAAGAGCCAATTAACATCGAAGGAGAAACTAGAACTTCAACCCATGAAATCATGATGTGTTTGATTAGTCGTTTGGTTTAAAGGGCTTTAGGGAGCTAGGGTTGGAGTGCCTTAGGTTACTTGGTGGAAGGTATCAGCTCACGTCATCTCGTCGGTTAGGGTTTCCTTCACTTGTGGAGTTCGCTAAATTATAAGCGTACCAATAATTGTAGGCTGCTAGATTATCATGTAATGGTTGAGTCCAGCAGTTCGGATGCACGTTTAAGGATTTTTAGAACTACTCGGAAACTACTAGGGAAATGCACCAGGATTTTTGGTTTTAAGGAGATTGAGCTAGGGATTAGGGTTTTTGGATATGTCCCGGTGTTACATCCTACACATTGCTAACTTATGAATACATCCGGGTAGAGTATAGGGAAGAATTTCAGTAGGTCTCGAGTTGACGCCAGCTGCTGGGCAATAGACCTTGATCTAAACGGGAAGGGTTCTTCGGGTAACTGATTTGCATGAAATGGCGGCATAGATAACGATGGTTTATATAAGTTCCTTATGTTCAAAACATAAGCCCTAGTGAGTTAACCGAATGCTAATCGATTGGTGGACATATTGGACGGTGTTTTGGTGATGGAACTTTGAGGACACGAAGCTGGGAATGCCTTAGATGATTGGTGTATGCCTATACATTACGTGCAATGACAGGGCTTTGGATCGGGATGGGGGCACGGCATTAGGGTTGTAATTCAAAGTACTCGTTCTTTTAATGGCGGAGTACTATGGTTAACTTGGTTATACCGGACAGGGTGGAGGTTTTATTGGTGGGTTACTCCGAAAGAAATGTATGTACGGTATATTTTGATTTAACGGAAAAGATTATTCCTAATACGAACATTTGCTAATTGGTTCCAAATTGATTTAAATTTCAAAAATGTTTGCAAACCACAAGTTCGGTATCACCCGAAGGGTCTCAGAACCGGCCTTACATAGTCCAGAACTGGTCTGGACCTAGCCGAACTGATTGAATCGAACAAAAACCGCTTCTGGACTGGTTTTAGAAACTTTACGCTTTCTGTTCAAGTGGACTTTACGCTTTCAGACAGAGGAAACGGAAAGAACAGGGGGCGCTACTACTTACACTCATGGGCCGGCTAATGGGCCAGGGTACCGGGTCTTACCGAGTCACAGCGCAATAACCCGGGGCGGTTATTCCGACAGCTCCTGGCGGCGGGGTCAAAACGGTTGGCAACGGCGGCGTCTCGGGTGGCTCTGGTCCGTGGTCCCGGCGGTGGTGCTCGGCGGTGCTCTGGTACAGCTACTGGTGGAGCAAGGGCGGAGGTAGAAAGGCTCGGGGCTGCTACGGCGGTGAGGTAAGCCGGAGTTAAGCTGGAGGGTGGCCGAGGCGTTCTGGAGGGGCGGAGGGGATGGCTCAAGCTGGTAGGAGCGGAATGAGAGCTAGGCGGACCGCTGGGGAGGAATAGGGTGGTTCCGGTGGCTGCTTGGATGGGGAAATAGAGAGGCTCTGGCTGCCTTTTATAGCCGGCGCGCGGCGAGCTCGGAGCTGGCACTGGCAGCTGCTGTTCCTGCTCAGGCGTAGCGATGGGACTTGGCCGGCGCTTGGAACGAGGCCGCACAGGGGTAAGGCGGTCGTGGCACGCGCAGCTGGCTTGGGCGGTGCTCCTTCGGCGAGCGGCGCGCTGCAACCGACGGGCGGCGCGGCGGACAGTGTGGTATCGTGGCGCGGACGCGCTCTGGCGAGCTCGGGTTCAGGACAAGACAGCTCGGGGAGAAACCACTGGTGACGCTGAGCTGGGGCTGCAAGGTCGGGCGCGCGGGGCAAGCTAAGAGCTGGACGACAAAGATTCCGGCGAACGGCGCGGCTGACATTGCCGTGCGGTGCGGCTTTGGCAGAGCTCACGCATGAGGATGGGACAACACCTGGACAGAAACAGGACATGGCAGGCTGGCCGGGAATCGAGCTGGAGCCGTGGCGCAATGGCCGGGCCTGGACGACGGGCGGCGCGGTCTGGGCACCCGAGCGTGCACGCTGGTGATGCCGGGCGCTGCCAGCTCATGCCAGGCATGAGCGACATTGGCGCGTCCTGCTGTGCTTGGATGGAGGTGAGCGTGTCCCTTGCACCAATAGGCCTATGATGAGGTGTTCGAGAGTGGGACCAGGTCAATCACCAATTTCAATGGTATTCGGAGTCAGAAGGTTGGTCATCACAGTGTGGCAAGCACCACAGCTCAACTGGACAAGACAATTCTTGGGGTTGACCAGGGAATCGCATGTCGGGGAATGCCATACACTAGGTTCCAAAGGGAAAGGGTGCCTCATGAGCTGGCCAGAGGAGTTGGGGACTCCTGGGCAGATGGGAAGATCGAGGGGTGGGGTGCTCCAACTGTTTGGTGCAATATACTTCGGGTTTTACTACTAATTTTATGCGACGAAACTAACTCGGTCAAGGTGCTCGATATTGGCCGCGGAGGATTTTTGTACTAAGCGTATCTATATTCTTGTACATGCGCGTCCCTGGGGAGTTCAAATTTGCCGAGAAATTTTCTCGGAATTTTCCGAGATGTTGAAGAGGGTATTGGAGGTGTTAGAATTTTGATGGAATGGGAGTACTTTGGTTCAACGGTCACGTTCATATATTGCCACTAGGGTTCTACTGAGTTGTCAAGGGACGAGACGATAAGGTTTGCATACACAGAGCATCCGGGCCGAAGTCAAGAGAGACAAGGGCATGGTGATCACTCGGCCTAGGAGTATGTCCTAGGGTTAGGGTTTCCAGAGTGCGTCAAGATGGGGCGGAGACAGGGAACTCAAGATAAAACCTTTATTTCAGCTTGGGACGCGATGGTGGTGAGGTACCGTTGACGCGGTGGCGCGTACTTTGCGTCAAGTCCCTTTTCGTATTAGGGTCAATAGGAGCGAGGTCGAGGGATTAGGGTTTTGGTGGCGGCAGGAATCGGAGGGAGCATGGAAACACTCCGGAAAGTCAGTGCCTTGGTTCCGGGACATTGGAGTTCAGGGTGTCGCGAGTGTATGTGCATACCTGCACTTAGAAGTTTTTGCATATATGGTGTATATACCGAGGTAGGGTTCGAGGGAAGGTGGTATATACTTGTCGTGTCTGAACTGAGGAGGGGTCAGGACATATTGCTCGATTAACCGGAGTTTGGATCCTACTGCTGGGTATTGTGGATTTGGCGAGAAAGAGGATTCTAGGGTTAACGTAGAAGTAGACTAGGGTTTGTCGAGACGGATGGACGTTAGGGTTAGCGATAAAAGAAGTCACCAACCGCGGTAGGGTCACGGCCAGGTAAAGCTTTAGGTCTCCGCGGACAGGGAAGGTATTGGTGGGGCACTAGAGTTTAAATAGGATCATATCCCCTCGGTTCGGATCTTTTGATCGAGAGCCGGGTTTAGGGGTTTTACCATTCGTCGAGTAGGACGATAACAGGGTTTTGGGTGTATAGAGTATATGGGTTTATACTGGTACTAATCCCACTTAGGACGCACATGACCTCTAGTTTAACGCAAAAAGTTTTTGAAAGTCCTAATTTTCGGGTTTTAGAAAATCGGGATGTGACAAACCTACCCCCCTTAAAGGAATCTCGTCCTCGAGATTCGGGTGGACTAAGAGGAGGATGAGGCAGGGTAGCATGGTCTTCTGCTGTAGAGGCTCTCCGCAGATCCGCCGTGGATCCTTCTTTCCAACTCTCAGGACTACCCCCCTTAAAATTTTTGGGTTGCATATATCGACCCAAAAATTTTTGAACTCATGGTTTATTTATTGCTTACAAACAGAACAGCTACAGCTGGAAATGTCTTAGGGTCGGAAGACCCATTGGAAAGTCCAGCAAAGACAGCAAGAAAACCAACACGACGCGCAACCATGCGTCTACAAGTGCATCAAGCAAATTTCGTCTGAGTGCCGAGAGGCATCAGACCAAATACAACGGCGAAGATCAGCGCAAGACAAGCACATAAACAACTAGCTGTACCGAGTTGGATAATCCAAACTCGGCGTACATCACCGGCTTGACTTAACTCCGGGTTGACAGCTTGGGGCGGAACAACTTCCTCTTGAAGGTTCTGGCTCTCTGACGGGGTCGGGGCAGTGTGCCTACGACGGCGGGCACCTTCTTCAGTTGCTGGTACTCTTGGCATAGGGAACTCCTCAATCTCAGAAGCATAGGCGGTAGTTGCCGAGGAGTTGCTAACAGCGGATGGAGATGGCGAGGAAGGAGGGGTCTGTTGTTGAGAGATCCAGAAGTCTACCAGCTGGGTGAGGAGGTCATGTTGAGCGGCCAGATAGCGGGAGAGGTGGGTCACTGCGGCATCTTCTTCCGGTGATGGGTTGACAAACCTCGTGCCTCTTCCGGGGACACGACGGGGATAAAAGAAGAAGGCTCTTTGGTTCATACCAGGAACCCAAAAGCGAAAAAGTGCGAGGGCCTCCCAAGCGGCCATCTGGATAGCCATGGTGGGGAGTCGGCATGGTTTTGCCATAGACTCGGAACGGCGCGCCTGAATTTGAGTTGCCAGGGGAAGATATGAACGTCAGCCCAAAATTCGGGTGTGGTCAGAAATCGGGCTTCGGTACACTTCGTACTCCGGTCGTCGAGTGGCTCCGAGGGACTTGCCAGGCTACAGTCCAAAGGACGCTGGCGAAAACCGGCGAGATCTTCAGCAGTGGTCTCTTGACAGAGAGTTCCTTGAGGCATCATCTTTGCGGCAAAAGGGGAGCGAGGCAGGGGAAAGGAGCACTGAGCGAAGGAAGAAGAGCGTTGGAGCGAAAGGGGTCTAGCAGCAAGGAAATGGGTGGTCTGGAGGGGATGGCATGGAGTCTGGAGTGGGTTGGGCAGAGCTCATATAGCCGTTGAAGGCTCGTGGTGGACGCGTGGCACGTTGCCCAAAAAGGGGGGTCCTACCGTCAACGTTCGACTGATAGCTTCCAGTGGGGGAAAAAACAAGGCAGATGGATAAGAAGTGGCGCGTGGCCGACAACAAGGAGCGAACATCGGGCAATAATTGAAGGCAATGGAGAGATATAAATGCTATTAGCAAAACCTAGGGATACGACAGGGATAGAGGGTGCAACACTCACGATATACTGAGAGGAACTACACGACACTTACCCGTACGCCTAGCAGCGTATCGGGTAGCCTTGCCCTGCTGTCGGAAGACCTGGGCAAGTTCCTACTATAAACACCCAACACAATACAAACACGCATACAGCTAAGAGGCTAAACCAGATTCAACACTCTTGATCACTTAGCTTGCTTCTGGTTCGACGATCTGGATGGACTTACTACGGCGCGGGGCTTTGGCTCTTCGAGGGGCTGGAGTGTCTTGCGAAGCCGCGGCTTTCCTGGAGCGGCTACTGCCTCTTTTCATGGCTGGTGTTTTTGGTAGCGGCTGCTCTTTGGTGTCAGGGACGGAAGCGACTGTCACCGACGGGGTGTTAGAAAGGAGCTGGGAAAGCATGGGGACACCAGTTCCTTGTGCCAAAATCCAGGAATTGGCCAGCTGTGTAAGCAAGTCGTGTTGAGCTGCAGCATACAGGGCGAGGTGTTTCACCGTGTCGTCTTCCTCTGGGTGTAAACTTGAATGTCCAGTGCCTTCTCCAGGAGTACCGCCAGGATAGAAGGAGAAAGGGCGGTTGGCTCATGCTGGGGACCAGCTGGCGAAGACGGAAGACAGCTTCCCACGCGACCAATTGAATGGCCAGGGTAGAGGTAGGCATGGTTCTTCCGATAAAACCAAGGGGCATGCCTGGTTCGGAGTTGCCTGGGTAGACGTGCACTGTTGCCCAAAACTCGTGCAGGTTGCCAGGATTATCGCCTAAGTATACACTGTACTTAGGGCGTTGGGTTGCTCCTAGGGTTTGTCGGGCTACGGTCCATAAGACGTTGACGAACCCAGCGAGTTCTTCAGCGACAGTGTCCCGGTACAGAGTACCGCGAAAGCATCGTTTTTGTGGAAAGGGGGAAACGAACAGAGGGGAAATGCGCCAGAGCGACGGCTTCTGGCAAGTAGGTGTTATTGGGCGAGGAAAAGATTGCATGGTGGTGGAGTGCAATAGCACAGAGGGGGTTTTTATAGCCGGTTTGCGGCAGAGGGGTAACCAGTGGTAACTCGGATTCGAGGGAGGGTATAGGGTGGGGTTACCCTAGGATGTGACAGGTACCGGTCGTCTTTATGGGTAACGTCATTTTGGGGAGAAGGGCAGTCCAACTTTGACTGGCTACTGACACCGTGTGGGGCATACGAAGTGACAAGGCGGGGATAAGAAACAGAGCTCACTTTTATTACATAAGCCGTGAAGGCTACTATCATACAAACAAGTGCGGATACTATACCATGCCTATGGCGATGGCGTACCGCATACAACATACAAACATAGTAGGGACTATTGTCCAATACACTTCGTACCGAAGCGTTTTACTAGGCGTTATGCCAGGTTATGTGGTCCATGTCACAATATGACAATGAACCCTAGTGACTTAACCTATAGTTCGAGGTCGGATCATCTGATCAGTTCGTCCTACGGACGAAGTGAGGCTCCTGTCTTTGCATCCGGACATGGTACATGTGGCAGAGTCGTCGTATGGCTTCTCGCGACACGATCATTATGGCTCCTGTTGGACTGAAGCTGTGTCTCGTGTAGACATGCGGAACTGCTCGAAGAGAGTGGAAGTACACTGTAGCGCGATATCCAGCATCCATCCCGGCGATGTAGTCCTTCCGAACGATGAACAGTGGTCGACGTCGAACTCCAAAGAAACGAAGCAACTTTCTAAGAGTGCGCCCCAGGGGTGTCCGCGTTCTCGGCGAAACGTGACTTCACTCATCTACAATTTTGAAAAGGGATGAGTTTAGTATAAATTTTGTTAACACTAGGTTCAGAAGTATTTCCGAGGTAAGGAGAAAAGATGCTAGGAATTAAGATGAGAGTGGATCCCACACTTATGTCCTTATTTTAACTTAGTTTTAGAAAATAATTTGTATATCCTAAGCCCTATCTAACGGCCATGCTAACTAGGGTTTCCTACAGTCAGTATGGCTCTGATACCAAGCCTGTGGCGCCCCCGGTTTTTAAGCCGGGAACTCCCTCGTGGTTACTGTATCGGTCCCTGGATCAGTAGCCGATACACACGAGTTAACCTGTATATCATTGTCATACATGCGTAAACAATTAAATAGACCGTTTAGGGTCGATAATCTGATACCTGTAGCCCAACGGCTATAAACTTGCAGCGGAAAATCCAACGAAGATGTGGCCCATCAATATGCCATACCCGACAGGCAACTGACTGGGGGTTACGCCCTAGCGTTCGCGATCGTAATTGCTTCTTCGGAATTGATATCTCCTTCGTCTGGCCAAATCAACAAGCCAGGTGAGTACATTGAATGTACTCGCAAGCTATTCCCCACAGGGAAATAATACGGCATGGTTCATGCAAAGGAATATCTCAAAGGAGAGCTCTGACCTAGGTTTCATGTTGTGCGGAAATGTAAGTCTTTGTTGTAAATAACAATAATAGATTCAAAAGCGAACTTTGTAAAACAACGATCCCAACGTATCACATCGTCCTCCGTGGTAGCCCTTGCTACCTCTCCTTTATTTCCTCCGCGGGATAGCCGCGCTCATCACCGCTTACCCTTTCGGCTTCCGCTCACACCACCCCGGTGGTGTAGCTAGCCTTTCCTTCAGCAATTCCTAGCTACCAATCCGGGTAGCGTAAATTGCACCCTGTGGACACATCATGCCCACGTCCTTAATCCCTTTCCCAGCTTTCACAAACAAAACTCAGTCTAACCAGTGTGTGGCCTTACCAGTTCATGTCCATGACCGAGGACGCGGCTATTCGAATAGTTTTAACACTCTGCAGAGGTTGTACGGCTTTACCCACAAGATGTAGGTCACCCAGAGAGTACTTTGCAAGTATACTGCCAGGGTTATTACAACGAGACCCTTCTCCCGTGTTCATGCCAGAGCCGGACTCGCTAGGAGGACTACCCGATCCTCTGCATCACGAATGACAGGGGTGGGACTCTCCCCCTTTGTGTCGGACCATGTTCCACGCACCTTGTAAGACCCTACTGAGCTTTACCCCCCACAATACGGTGAGACCCATGAAGAGCTTTTCCCCTACGCAGTCCCGTGGAGATCCTCTAGGGATCTACCGGATCCACTAGCACTTCAACCTAACTTCCCACGATTCCGGGCTCCGGCATTAGACGAGGTACCAGGTCCAGTCCTTCCCATAAAGGACATGTGGACGTACGGTGGGGGAACTGATTCAGCGGCACTTAGGTTCGGTCCTTAACTGATTCGAGCAGGACTCCATATCCAACCATCTCCTCGGGTAGCAACCGGCTACCCGGCTATCTCATTTCTCATGTAGCGACCGGCTACTTTACCACCTCCAAACTCCCTTAGCATTCCTGCCCGAATCCAAATCCTCCATCATCTCATTCAGGGTTTTTAATAAACATTCTTTTGTAAATGGCACCTCGGTATGCATTTACACACCGAGGGTTTTGATCCCAATCCCATCGCATTGATTAAAACTTAGTTTTCACTATAGCAGGGCTAAGCGGGGCTATCGCCTATACTCCTAACTAGAGTTGCCGATCGTTCAATGATCAGCACTTAATACTAGGGTTACAAGGATAGGGTTTATCGGGCCTAAGCCATGCATCTAATAGGAATAACTAGGTCTACATAAAATAACGATTTTACCCACATAGCATGCAGTTTCATAAACAAAATAATTAACGTTACAAATATAGGATTTCAACATGGTCAAGGTGAAAATAGCTTGCCTGGTAATTGGCCTTAGCCCGAAGCTCTGTCCTGAACCTGCTTCGATAATTGTCCAAAGTCCTTTGCGCGATATATCCTAACGTCAGTATCTACACGTCGAGGGAACGACGAATAAATCAAAGTTGCAATAAAGAGCCAATTAACATCGAAGGAGAAACTAGAACTTCAACCCATGAAATCATGATGTGTTTGATTAGTCGTTTGGTTTAAAGGGCTTTAGGGAGCTAGGGTTGGAGTGCCTTAGGTTACTTGGTGGAAGGTATCAGCTCACGTCATCTCGTCGGTTAGGGTTTCCTTCACTTGTGGAGTTCGCTAAATTATAAGCGTACCAATAATTGTAGGCTGCTAGATTATCATGTAATGGTTGAGTCCAGCAGTTCGGATGCACGTTTAAGGATTTTTAGAACTACTCGGAAACTACTAGGGAAATGCACCAGGATTTTTGGTTTTAAGGAGATTGAGCTAGGGATTAGGGTTTTTGGATATGTCCCGGTGTTACATCCTACACATTGCTAACTTATGAATACATCCGGGTAGAGTATAGGGAAGAATTTCAGTAGGTCTCGAGTTGACGCCAGCTGCTGGGCAATAGACCTTGATCTAAACGGGAAGGGTTCTTCGGGTAACTGATTTGCATGAAATGGCGGCATAGATAACGATGGTTTATATAAGTTCCTTATGTTCAAAACATAAGCCCTAGTGAGTTAACCGAATGCTAATCGATTGGTGGACATATTGGATGGTGTTTTGGTGATGGAACTTTGAGGACACGAAGCTGGGAATGCCTTAGATGATTGGTGTATGCCTATACATTACGTGCAATGACAGGGCTTTGGATCGGGATGGGGGCACGGCATTAGGGTTGTAATTCAAAGTACTCGTTCTTTTAATGGCGGAGTACTATGGTTAACTTGGTTATACCGGACAGGGTGGAGGTTTTATTGGTGGGTTACTCCGAAAGAAATGTATGTACGGTATATTTTGATTTAACGGAAAAGATTATTCCTAATACGAACATTTGCTAATTGGTTCCAAATTGATTTAAATTTCAAAAATGTTTGCAAACCACAAGTTCGGTATCACCCGAAGGGTCTCAGAACCGGCCTTACATAGTCCAGAACTGGTCTGGACCTAGCCGAACTGATTGAATCGAACAAAAACCGCTTCTGGACTGGTTTTAGAAACTTTACGCTTTCTGTTCAAGTGGACTTTACGCTTTCAGACAGAGGAAACGGAAAGAACAGGGGGCGTTACTACTTACACTCATGGGCCGGCTAATGGGCCAGGGTACCGGGTCTTACCGAGTCACAGCGCAATAACCCGGGGCGGTTATTCCGACAGCTCCTGGCGGCGGGGTCAAAACGGTTGGCAACGGCGGCGTCTCGGGTGGCTCTGGTCCGTGGTCCCGGCGGTGGTGCTCGGCGGTGCTCTGGTACAGCTACTGGTGGAGCAAGGGCGGAGGTAGAAAGGCTCGGGGCTGCTACGGCGGTGAGGTAAGCCGGAGTTAAGCTGGAGGGTGGCCGAGGCGTTCTGGAGGGGCGGAGGGGATGGCTCAAGCTGGTAGGAGCGGAATGAGAGCTAGGCGGACCGCTGGGGAGGAATAGGGTGGTTCCGGTGGCTGCTTGGATGGGGAAATAGAGAGGCTCTGGCTGCCTTTTATAGCCGGCGCGCGGCGAGCTCGGAGCTGGCACTGGCAGCTGCTGTTCCTGCTCAGGCGTAGCGATGGGACTTGGCCGGCGCTTGGAACGAGGCCGCACAGGGGTAAGGCGGTCGTGGCACGCGCAGCTGGCTTGGGCGGTGCTCCTTCGGCGAGCGGCGCGCTGCAACCGACGGGCGGCGCGGCGGACAGTGTGGTATCGTGGCGCGGACGCGCTCTGGCGAGCTCGGGTTCAGGACAAGACAGCTCGGGGAGAAACCACTGGTGACGCTGAGCTAGGGCTGCAAGGTCGGGCGCGCGGGGCAAGCTAAGAGCTGGACGACAAAGATTCCGGCGAACGGCGCGGCTGACATTGCCGTGCGGTGCGGCTTTGGCAGAGCTCACGCATGAGGATGGGACAACACCTGGACAGAAACAGGACATGGCAGGCTGGCCGGGAATCGAGCTGGAGCCGTGGCGCAATGGCCGGGCCTGGACGACGGGCGGCGCGGTCTGGGCACCCGAGCGTGCACGCTGGTGATGTCGGGCGCTGCCAGCTCATGCCAGGCATGAGCGACATTGGCGCGTCCTGCTGTGCTTGGATGGAGGTGAGCGTGTCCCTTGCACCAATAGGCCTATGATGAGGTGTTCGAGAGTGGGACCAGGTCAATCACCAATTTCAATGGTATTCAGAGTCAGAAGGTTGGTCATCACAGTGTGGCAAGCACCACAGCTCAACTGGACAAGACAATTCTTGGGGTTGACCAGGGAATCGCATGTCGGGGAATGCCATACACTAGGTTCCAAAGGGAAAGGGTGCCTCATGAGCTGGCCAGAGGAGTTGGGGACTCCTGGGCAGATGGGAAGATCGAGGGGTGGGGTGCTCCAACTGTTTGGTGCAATATACTTGGGGTTTTACTACTAATTTTATGCGACGAAACTAACTCGGTCAAGGTGCTCGATATTGGCCGCGGAGGATTTTTGTACTAAGCGTATCTATATTCTTGTACATGCGCGTCCCTGGGGAGTTCAAATTTGCCGAGAAATTTTCTCGGAATTTTCCGAGATGTTGAAGAGGGTATTGGAGGTGTTAGAATTTTGATGGAATGGGAGTACTTTGGTTCAACGGTCACGTTCATATATTGCCACTAGGGTTCTACTGAGTTGTCAAGGGACGAGACGATAAGGTTTGCATACACAGAGCATCCGGGCCGAAGTCAAGAGAGACAAGGGCATGGTGATCACTCGGCCTAGGAGTATGTCCTAGGGTTAGGGTTTCCAGAGTGCGTCAAGATGGGGCGGAGACAGGGAACTCAAGATAAAACCTTTATTTCAGCTTGGGACGCGATGGTGGTGAGGTACCGTTGACGCGGTGGCGCGTACTTTGCGTCAAGTCCCTTTTCGTATTAGGGTCAATAGGAGCGAGGTCGAGGGATTAGGGTTTTGGTGGCGGCAGGAATCGGAGGGAGCATGGAAACACTCCGGAATGTCAGTGCCTTGGTTCCGGGACATTGGAGTTCAGGGTGTCGCGAGTGTATGTGCATACCTGCACTTAGAAGTTTTTGCATATATGGTGTATATACCGAGGTAGGGTTCGAGGGAAGGTGGTATATACTTGTCGTGTCTGAACTGAGGAGGGGTCAGGACATATTGCTCGATTAACCGGAGTTTGGATCCTACCGATAGGTATTGTGGATTTGGCGAGAAAGAGGATTCTAGGGTTAACGTAGAAGTGGACTAGGGTTTGTCGAGTCGGATGGACGTTAGGGTTAGCGATAAAAGAAGTCACCAACCGTGATAGGGTCACGGCCAGGTAAAGCTTTAGGTTTCCGCGGACAGGGAAGGTATTGGTGGGGCACTAGAGTTTAAATAGGATCATATCCCCTCGGTTCGGATCTTTTGATCGAGAGCCGGGTTTAGGGGTTTTACCATTCGTCGAGTAGGACGATAACAGGGTTTTGGGTGTATAGAGTATATGGGTTTATACTGGTACTAATCCCACTTAGGACGCACATGACCTCTAGTTTAACGCAAAAAGTTTTTGAAAGTCCTAATTTTCGGGTTTTAGAAAATCGGGATGTGACACCCGACCTTTTGGTTTCGTAGCCTTAATTACTCTTCCGCTGTATAGTTAGATTTAGATCTTCGGATCCTATGTGTGAATATGTTGTTAAGTTTTAAAAACTTATAATATTGCAGTTTCTGTCGTATAGTTACTGCTGTGGTATCTGGTTGTTCCCACCTGCCTCATGTGCCTTGCGTGTATATTATTGAAGCACAGGATACGGGTAGGGTTTCAGAGTCTATATCATAGAGTTGTTAGGTTAAATCACCCCTGTGAAGTGACTCTTCCACTGAGAGATTGAGAACTATATCATCCTACTCCAGCCGAGCATTAATTTGCTGGGACAAGTTTGGGATTGACGTTCCGGCTCAGTAGGAAAAGAGTGAGGAGACCATATCACCCTACTCAATCCGTGCCTTTGGATGCCGGAGCGAGTTCGGGGTTGACGTTTCGGGCTATTCGAAGCTATATCACTCCACTCCTCTTGGAATTGATACCCAAGGGTTGAGGTCGGGATTGACGTTTCGACTTAGCAGGTGGTTCCACCTAAAACTCTCTGTTATGGATTTTGGGTCCCAACAATACCACAGAAATATAATTTATCACTATACGCGTACACGTGTGGGATGGTGAGACACGCGAGACCGAACCCGCGCGAGCAGTGCGCCTTCTCTTCTAGGATGAGTTTTCGGTCAACATTTTGTCTCGTCGTCAACGAAACAGAAGAACATCTTGAAAACTTAAACTAACTCCTAGTCAGCATAAGATTCTCATAAGTAAACGGACAATCAGAATCTAAACAACACCTTAAACAAGGTGGTTCAGCCTCCGAACTCCATATGATCCAGGGGAGGCCGTAATTTACGGTTAGCTGCCGCACGTCATGCGCGCGGTCAGTTCCGACAGCTTCCATTCCGACAGTCCGTTCCGACAGCTTGCTTTTCGCGACGTTTCAACCAAAAAATCATCCAAAACTTCCAACTTAAAAATCAAAAGCTTTCAACTAAGAATCGTTAAGCTTCCAACTCCTCTCTACCCCAACTTTCTACAAGAACAAATCAACTTTCTACTAGTTAAATTAAGCTTTTAACTTGTTCATGGCTTTCTACAAGAATGAAACAAGCTTCCTACTAAGCAAACTGGGACTTCTAACTTCTACAAAGAACATTCAAAACTTTTTACTAAGCACTTTAGAGCTTTCGATTTCTACCAAATCAAAAATAGGTTTCTACTGAACAAATCAGAGCTTCCAACTCTACCAAAAAATCAAAAATCAGAAAAAAAAACAACACCGGCAGCGGCCACCGGCCCGTGGTGCCCTTCTCCGGCGCCGGCGACGCTGGAGGACGCTGGAGGCCAGCGCGCGGGACAGCCCCGGCCCTCCAGCTTGGGGAGCGCGGCGAGGGAGCCGAGGTGAGCCGCTCGGCGGGGGGGCTTCGCGACGGGGAGCTCCGGCGTGGGGAGGCGGCGAGGGAGGCGAGGAAGCTCCGGCCGGCGGCGAGGGAGCCGAGGGAGCTCCGGCCGGCGGCGCTGGCTGCTCGGGCGCGGCGGGAGGGCTTGGGGAGGCGGCGAGGGAGCTCCGGCTTGGGGAGGCGGCCGGAGCTCCGGCTTGGGGAGGCGACGAGGGAGCCAGGGAGCTCCGGCCGGCGGCGAGGGAGCCGAGGGAGCTCCGGCAGGCGGCGCTGGCTGCTCGGGCGCGGCGGGAGGGCCGAGGGAGGACGGGGACGGGGCGGCGTGTGGTGGAGAAAAATGAGAGATGCGGGGACGGGATTAGATAAGGACGGGGTTTGGTGGGGACCACTTGGGAGAGAAACATGTGGCGCTGTCGGAATTTGACCGTGCCACGCAGTCGACCGCGCAAGATGGTTTTCGATGATCCAGATCCACACATCGAGCTGTAACATCAAAAACTCAAACAGAAGAATCACAATGAACAATATGGAGGTTCCTCCACGTGGCCGAATCTTGGCTGCCGACTCCTTTGCCGACAGATCCCTCTCACGTCCCCATGTCTTCGGCCGTCGGCCAACCAATCAGCTGCAAGAAAAAGATAACATCGGAAATATCTTGCACATGGAGGATTGCATTTTGCAACCCAGGGATGGCTTGCACGGGCCCACCCGGCAGTTGGACAGGTTGGGGGTTGAGCTAACCGTTGACCAACTACACATCAGCGGGTGTGCTTCCTTGACAATGACCAGCTCGATGGTATTAGCGGCACACTTGGATGGTTAACGGACACATCAGCACGCTATGATGGATCCGTTACGGAAGATTTTTTTCCCGAGGAACAAAATCCGTCATGACTGTTAGAGCATCAATTCTTAGCATGGCATCGTGTGAACATCATGTAGCCAGGTACGCAGACACTACAATAATATAGTAGTTCGTGTTATATATATATTGGCACAACGTGTGATATCAGAGCAATTCGTGTCGCATATTCTTGTGCTTGTGTATCTCGCCAGCCGCTAAATACCAGAGGTAGTTTTGATTACCTTTTCTTTTAGAAAAGAAAACAGTTACTCAATTGATATGATCATGCACGACTACGTTAGATGACCACCTATTGTATATTTTCTTAGGATAAACACTATTCAAAATTCCACTGTATATATGGAAGAGTGAAGCAATCTATATAGCAGTTTAATGATCACATCTCCAAATCATCTACTCCCTCTGATTCATAATATAAGTAGTTTTAGGCTTGGGCACAAGAATTAAGGAGGGGTTAGTTAACGTACCAAATGACACTATTATTTGTGTCTCTCATGCAATAAATAATCTAGGATATGCAAATATGAGAAAAGAGCTCATTAACCATAACAATTAAAGAGGGATAGACTAGGACTATTTATATTTTGATAAATATGCATTGGAGTCCTAGAACTACTTATATTTTGATAAACCTCTTGAATCCTAAAACTACTTATATTATGAATCAAAGGGAGTACATTTCTTAACGAGCCACATTTCTTGTTTGGTCAAAAAGCCAAAGCTAGCCACCGTGATCTCTAGCTAGTTAACGCTCACCTTGGGCAGTCTTAACCAAACTATTAATTAACACAAGCCAATCAAGCTAGGTCAATAATAAGACTTCCCATTCTAAAAAAAGGAATCTTTGATCAAGTTGTTAAGCCTTGTGGTACACTGGCACCGATCCTAATCCCACAGCTCAGCTTACTACTACGATGCAAAGACGGATACAAGCTGAAGAATAACATTCAATGTGAGGCTAACAACTGCGTACACCGACAATATTTTTCGAAAAGTTGCACCGTCTTTACGGCACCGACTAGAAATTTTCATTTTTTTTTGAATCGCAACATCTTTCTAGAACCAAAAGTCCGCTTAATTTTGTAGTAAGTGAAAAGGTTGGCAATAATTCAATTCCAAAGGTGTTTTGAAAAAGAAGAGGAAGTCCGGTGGCATGATTGATGTTAACTTTGCATTAGTTGCTAGCGATTCTGTTACTTGAATCACTTGTTTAGAAATGGAACTGAAGGCTCCCAATTCTTAGGGACGAAGAATGCACAGCAGGGGACGCTTTTCCACCACAAAAGTTCGCTTTCTTCACGCGCTGGATCTGCAAGCAGCATGGGATGGGAATGGGAGTGCTCCGATCGGCCTCTCACCCAAAATGAAAACGTGCAAATATTTCTCTTTGTTTTTCTTTTGGAAATGGAGAATTTAAAAAGTACCCCCTCTTGTTTCTGTAGTTGGTTTTCTGAAGTTCAACTTTGTTTAAGGAAAAAAAATGTTTGAACTTTTTTTCCATATAAACACTGAGTACACCTCGCGGACATACGTACACGCATACCAGCATGTGTACGCGCTGACACAACATCCGCTGAAAGCTAGACTCATAGAGTTTGAAAATTGATGAAGTTATCATAGGTATCTCACTATTATCTAAACTTGATGTTGAACCTAGGGCTTGATATTTGGTGGCACGAAGTACATACAACTAGCTCCACTTGTCATGGAAACAACAGTCTGGTTCAACCACGATAGAACTTCTCTAAGAAGTTAATTTTGCTATGTAGTTAAGTGAACTTGTTCGTCTCAATTAACCGTATGAGAACGATGATCGCGAATTGAGTTTGTGGATTTTACAAATACATCATGTTTCTATGATACTAGTTATACCTCAAATAGATGTATTTATTGTATCGTGCATCCATCAAAACTAAAGCCCAACGAGGACTCGAGGAGCTAGTAGATAAATTAAACTGTTCACAAAGATTTCTTTCTACCACAGCCACGACTACAAACATGACACTCGAATAACTGCTAACCGAACACCTGTATCTGCTCCTCGATCGCATCTAATCAAAACGCAATCCATAGAAATGGAAGGCGAGGCACAGATCCCATCGAATCGAACACGCTGATCACGCAGCAGCCAAAGCTCAAAGCATAGGTACGAGTACTGCCAATAAATCGACATGAATGAATTGACAAAAGGGAAAAGATACGACGACAAAGGGAAAAAGAAAAGCAAGGAAAGCAATATGACATAAAAAGAAGAGATTTGAGGCACGCCCTGCCATAAACGATAGCCGCGTATCTGCCCAAAGAGAAAATTTCATCCAAACTCCCTAAACTATTACGATATCCTTAACTTCTTCAATTTATTTTTTCAAAAGATTTTATAAAATGCTCCATCTTAATTTACTCTTTAATAAAATATCTTGACATATATCATTGATATGTGAGGTCTGAAGCCACCTATCAGTGAGACATAGAAGAACATTTTATCAAAGAACAAAATAAGACGGTATTTTATCAAATCTTTCTCTCTGTAGATGTAGTCCCTAAACTATCACTAATTTCTCACTTTGCCTCCATTGCCATTCCCTAATAGAATACCATGATTGGATGTTGATATGGTGCCGACAAGTTAAGCGGAGGAGAGGTGGACGCCGAGATGGATATTGACATGGCCCTCCCCTAACATTGTCTACAAGATGTCAAGACCCATATGTCAATGAGTATAGCTTTATTATCGAAGGATCTTAGACAAATTAGCATGCAATTATTATCGCAAAGACAAAACTAAAATAAGTTTAGATAAATTAACATACAAATTGCATCAGAATTATCATGAAAATATCAAATTAATCACAAGATATAAGACTAATGATATATTTCACTAAGTGGCCCCATAGTAGTCAATTAATGTATCATACATATGCATTACCCGAAGTAATATTTTTATGTTGACAAGAATAAGTATTGGATTGGGAATATTTGATACATGAGCCCGCATTGTTTTTTCTCGTCACATTAGCTTTCATCTAAGCATCAATCTAGGCAAAACTGTCATGGGAACATTCACCTCACACAAAGTTTGTTAGTCTTAACAATAAAAAGTAACATAGTGAGAAAGCTGTGATAGTTTAAGGATTGTGGCTATATATAGAGAAATCAGTTGAGAAAATTAGATGAGAAAGTTTTAAATATAGTTTTCTCTCTGGTGAAATTTGTCAAAGTGTGCCGATTAACAAAACATACCGATCAGTTTGGTACAAATAATTCCCCGCTGATTTTCTTCTGACGAGTTCCCATGCACTGATCGAGATCATAATTAATATACTTCCCCCTGCTGTGATCGCTGGCAATTATAACGTTGCTGCGAGATCCAAAGTCTCATGAAAGATCATAAAGTGTAGCACATTCATCGAGTTAAGAACTTAAGACGGTATTAATATTTATTTTTTTGGAAAAGGCAGAACATATATTAATCAGGAACACGATTACATTCGTCTTGGATTAGAATAGAATTTAGATCTCACCCAGTCAAACTGCTGTACACCTCTCAACACGGCTAATTCGTGCAAGTTCATCACTTACCATATTCTGGCCACGTCTAATCGGATGAATCAAGGTCTCATGCCTTGCTTGAACCATATATTTCACTTCATCAATCGTATTGACATACTGCAAACAGTCCAACCCACGAGCGGTAAGCAAAGACACTGCTGCACCCCAATCAGACTCCATCAGGATGAGGCATTAGCTCTAGTGTAGGGCCAGGGTGAGACCCTCGATGCAAGCAATGAGTTCCACCTCTAAAGCACATTCATCGAGTTAAGGGCTTATTTGGTTGGGCTGTGGCTGTTGACAAAGCTGCTGTTAGCTGGCTGTTTGGAAAAGCTGCTGTGGTTGTGGGAAAGTAACCATATGGCCTTTGGTTGATTCAAACCATCTATAGTATTTTGGAAAATGAGCACTGAATCTTTAGCACATTGCAAAAAGCTAGCAGAAGGCAGCTTTTCTAAACAGCTAAATTTGCACTGCAAAACCCATAGCTACCGTTGGCAAAAGCTGCTGAAAAGCTGGCCGTTTAGTTGGGCTACAGCTTTTTCCAGTGAAAAGCTGCTGAAAAGCCCAACCAAACACCCCCTAAGAACTTGACAGTACCATACTGTTCATACAGTTTCCAAGGTAAAACTAGGTATCTATATACTCCATCCGTCTCATAATATAAGGTATATTTTAATTAATAAAAATAATTTTTTGACTATCAATTATCCTATTAGTATATGGTTTATATGATACAAAGTCACATCATAAGTAAGTACTTTTAAATACGAATTTAATGGTGTCAATTTTATGTTATATCAACTCATACTAATAGAGTAATTGTTGATTAAAATCTTATCTTAACCAATCAAAATACGTTAAACAGAGTACTTTTTTCTATAATTCTAATATACTCAAACAGTCTTTCTAGAAAATCATGATATCCTTCCTACCGCAAATGACACTAGTTATACTCAAAGGGCTATATTAATTTACTGTATTGTATGTATCCGTCAAAATTAAAGCCCAACGAGGAGCTAGATGAACTAATTAAACTGTTGACAAAGATTTCTCTGCCACAGCCACAACCGCAAACATCACACTCAACTAACGACTAACCAAACACGTTTCTCAGCTCGCCCCATCAAAAAAAAATGCAAAATCCATTTTCTAACAAAGGAAAAGCTTTATTACCTCCTGATCTCTCATATTGAAGTAATGCACAAAATCTTAACAGTTTGTAAGAGCAATGTGTTATGTTCACTGACATGGAAAAAACCTCTTACATAGGATACTCCATCCCTGAAGATGTCACAAACTGCATAATCTATTATACAATCCATATTGGGACATATATTTACTAACAATTATCACCAACCTATCGCCACCCGTAGCCATGTCCTCTCTGCCCTCCAGTCGCTGCAACAAAGATCACGATCGCAACTGGTTGGTATACGAGTAGATAGCATGTAAACACTAGTATAGAACCAATCATACAAGACCCGTTATACCATACGGTTTGTGAAATCCGTCAAGGATACCAAATATTCTAGACGATTTGCTAGAGGAAACTGTATGAGATTAGAGTTCCCAAAAGCAACCTTCACGGATAATTACCACATTCGCGATGGTACAGTGAAGCGAACATATCATCAGTTGGTAGAACAGAACCGTCGCGGATGTGGCCTTTACCCGTGACCCTTTTTTCTAGTTAACCATATGAAATGTTCTGTGACGGTTTAAATTACATAGCCATCACGGATGTGGTGCTTATCCTGATGATATTTTTTGGTGAATTGTGTGGTATCTTCTCTCCATAAATATCTGGTCCACGACCAGTCCAGATCTAGGTGAAAATATGTTTGGTTGTTGCGGCTGGCTGGCGATCTTAGGGCGATTTAGTTTTTTCCCATTTTATTTGTTGTCTACTATTAGAAGATCTATTTTTTGTCGGTTAGTTACATTATATTACTTATCTTCCTTATAAAGTGTTAAAAAGAAAAGAAAACCCAATTAAGAGGCATATGGTTAGAGTAGGGTTGGTATCCAAATAAAGATTATTTAATTATTGATACCATAGTGTATGTTTTACATGTACTCTAGTTAGGTTTGCATTTTTCTGATTTGTATGCATATAGGCATGATATATTCAAAATTTAGTTAGCAATATAGTAATTAAGTAAAGCAAGAAACTAATCAATTCTCTAAATGTAAACGTAGATGGATCAAGGGTGGATGTACAACAAGAGCCATATTAGTGAAGCGTGCATCAATGGCGTTGTTGGTTTTAGAGAGTTGTCGTGGCAGATAAGCGGAATAAGGGGGGAAGAGTTGATTTCCTATCCATGCTTTGATTGAGAAAATACTAGGCAGTGGCAAAACCCACAGTAGATTGAATACCACTTGTTCGAAAGACTTTCGTGGAAGGATATACATTTTGGACCAAGCAAGGTGAAGAGCTAGTCATACATGAAGATAATAATTACATCATGATATGCCAAATACCATCAATAATGATCAGCCAGATAGTGCCGATTGTGCATGAATTCCGTTGTGATGTGCTATCTATATATGAATTATACTGAAATTCTTATGAATTTGTTGTTTGCTACCTTAAAAATAAATATTTATTTTAAAGCAGTACCAAACGGTTGCAACAAAAGTCGTTTGGGATGAGCACCTTATCGTAGACAGGTACAAACAAGCATCTGTCGTGGATGGACGTGTCATCCCACATGACTTTGTCCTAGGAACCATCGTGGATGGCATGCTCATCCCACACGACTCTCTCCTGAGAAAGGTCACGAATGACACGACTCATCCCACACTGCTCTTTTCGGTGAACCATCGCGGATGGATGTATCATCCCATATGGCTCTCGGAACCATGTGGAATAATGACATCTTGTCCCTAACGAATAATTCTCGACACTCCTCAGAATCGTGTGGGATGACGGTTTTTAACTGTGTGGGATGCTTTGCTCTGTACTAGTGAAAGGATTAGAAATTTTCTTCTTGTCAAAAACAATATCATTTCTATATAATCATATACACCAACATATCGCTCCCGCTCTCGCTAGGATTTGGGCTCACTTAGCCCCCCTCATCCCCACTAACCAATTCCCAAAGAATATCATTTGGGCTCACCTTGCCAATTTGGCTTTACCAAATTATCGTTAGTGAGCACAAACCCCTCTTCGAAGATACCACATAAAAATATTTATCTTTAGAGGGAGCTTCAACCATCATAGCCGAATCTACCAGTGACATTGATTGCTACTAAGAATGATGGGTCTCACTAGAGCACTATACATGGACTGTACTGAGAACTGCCCATTAGAATGTAATCCCCAAGTGAAAACGTCTCTATCGGCACTAAGGATAACTCTTGCTACCCGTTGAACTAAGTCATACCATTCTACCAGCTTCGGTCCTATAATTGACCTCCGGAATGAGATGTTTAGGGTGACTGTGGTTATTGCCTCAACAACCGTGGCATGCTTTTTACGGGTGATGTTGTAAAGAAAAGGATACCGGTCCTTAAAGGCATGGAGGTCTACCCATGGATTATGCCAAAACCTAATCTACTGCCCACATTAAATCTTAAATTTGCTAAGCAGAAAGAAAATGTGTTTTATTTTCATCAATCTTGTCCAAAAATGGAAATCTCCCAGACTTCTGGTGATTTTGGAGAGTGGCATCCCTTTAAGATACTTGTTTCTAAGTAGGTCTTGCCACATTCCTTCCTTGTTTAGAAGCTTAAAAAGTCATTTGCTTTGTAAACTTATATTTTTAATTTCAAATCGTGGATCCCTAGACCACATTGATCCTTTGGTTCACACAAGATGTTCCATTTGGCCAAAGGACACTTACGTTTATGAGTATCACGCTGCCAATAAAATTTGGACCGACAATAATCAAGTCTCGTTTCTTATCACCTTGACAAGTTCAAAGAATGACATCATAAACATAGGCAAACTACTGAGAATTGAGTTAATTAAAACAAGCCTCCCACTTGATGATAAGAGTTTGCCCTTCCAACTATTCAACCTCTTCTCGAAACAGTTTTCACCCCTTTTTTTTAACTATTATGGAGCCGTTTATAATGAATGAGGTTCTGATATACCGGATCGAAAGGATCCTATACCACAACCGAACAATTGCATGTATTTCTCTTTCTCTTCCTTTGCCTTATCAAAGTAATAAATTTTGAGCTTGTGAAAATTAATCTCCAATTCTGACAATTGTTCGAAGACGCAGAGTGGAATACGACGCATAGATACATCCAACCGAAACGAACATGCTGGTCACGCAGCAGCCAAAGCCCAAACCCAAAGCATAGTTACGAACACTGCGAATAAATCGACATCGACATGAATGAATAGACAAAAGGAAAAGGGAATAGGAAAAAAGAAAAGCGAGAAAATATAATATGAAAAGAAAAGAAAGAGGAATTTGAAGCACGCATCCACGGCGTCGGTCGTACCTGGCAGGCAGTTGAGCTCCCTCCGCAGCGGAGACTCGGACGCCCTCACGCCCGCCGGTTTTGAAAGACGTTACGAACCTATGAGATCAAGAAGTCCTCTAAAATAGTCGATGCAAGTTCAAATAAATAATTTCTGTCGAGGAATATCACTCGAGAAATGTTTCATCATGTCTCTCGGACAATATTATATTGATTTATTATGTTAAGAGAAAATTGCACATTTCATCTATATGGAGTGTACTGTCCAGGCACCAACGACCATGCCTAGGAATACTCTTCACGCAGCACCTCACCTAAAGTAATTTTGTTTCGCTTTACAACTGGCAATAAATCTGTTCTATGTCCAACTGTTTTGCTAACAATGTTCTCCTTTGTTGCCACTACTGCAGCAGTGCAGCTAGTTGTCGATGGTTCCGAAGGTGGTGCAGAAGTGAGATCTTTTTTATTTACAAAAGATTTGTTGTCACGTGAAAAGTTTTCCCAAGTCATAAGCTGATGTTTAGTGTGACCAAATATGGTGTACCACAATTCACTCCATATTCACAGATAGAGTTTACTTTAAACGCTCCATCGAACGCTTAAATATCACAAGAAGCAAGTTGTTACTTAGTGGAGGTGGCTGTGATGGGGTGTTTGATTGGATTTTTGCTGTGGCTTTCTCTGCTTATAAACCAAAAGCCCAGCCAAACACTAAATATTTAAAAGCTGCCAAAACTAGTGTACAAAAAATAAGCACCTTTTAAGGTGTTTTCTTGGCTTTTGAGATGCTATGCTGAGATTGCTCCCGTAGTTAACAACTAATTTACCTATATTTTTTACTCAAACAAAACAACCGAAACTTAACTTTTCCATAGCCGACAGCTGGCAACAGCTTTCTCGCAGCAGACAGCTTTTAAATAAACCACAACTCTTATCCATTCACTAGGAATCGGACATCATTGACTTTGTATGTATTTCACCGACACGAAATTCAAGTTAATTTTAACCTTAGTAGCTAATAGAATAAGCAAGTTTTCTTTTCTGAAATTCAAGAGAATATAAGCAAGGTTTTTTAAATAAATAAAAAGAATAATAAGTGTAAAGCGTGAGCCCCTCTTTTTAAACGAGCCGCACGCTACCCCGACCACCCCCGACTCCTCCTCCCTCCCCACGCCTCTCTTCCTCGGCCAGCACGCATCACACCAACGCGATCCACACGGCGACGAGACACCTAGCAAAGAAGCAGCGAGCCAAGCGGAGTGAGGCTAGGTTTGCTCGATCCGAGCCCCACCCCGAGGTGCGTGCTCCTGCTCGCGCCCGCGATCCCTACCGAATTCCGCTTACGTGCGCGCGTGTGGTACGGTTCGCCGGGTTTGTGTTTCGGATAGGGAATGCGGGATCTGGGTTGGGCCCGTGGGGGGGGAAGGGTGGGGTCCGGTTGCCTGCCTTCGAGCTCGGATTGGGTTCCTTTCGTTCCGCCAAACTCGGGAGGAGTTGGTGACCGCGGGTGGAGGTAAGGTCTTCTGAGGTAATCAATTGGCGAGCCCGCGCGAGAGGGAGACTGACGAGTGGGAGCGAGGATTTTATCATTTTCTAATGCGCTGATACATGGTGGGAATCCGAATTTCTCTCCCCTTACCGAAGGGACAGGACCTCCCTTTCCATTCAAAATATCTTGTATCCCAAAAATCATCAGTCATTATTGTGAAAGATACTGTTTTCCGGAAATTATCGTGTAAGATACAGTAGCAAACACTTCAACTGTAAGATGGTAGCTTGTATTCCAGTAAGATTCTTGCGTTAGGATGAGATTTTATTGATGATTCTTGCTGTTCCTGCTGCAGGTTCTGCCTTTTGAGACCATCAACCCTGGCCAATTGGGATGGACCTGGTGGGATCGCTGCTGGTGAGCATTGCCCGCTTGGTTGACCCGTCTGGGCTCGAGTTCTTCGGGTGGCTCATCACCGCCGGCTCCTTTGGCCTGGCGGCGCTCATCTACGGACTCCTCAGGCTGCAGAGGGAGGCGTCGCTCTACTGGCTCAAGGCGGCTGCCAGAGAGAAGAAGGCCGCGTCGAAGGCGCTACGGTGTCCCAGCTCAAGCCACAGCTGGACCGAGGACTGCTTCCGTGGCGGCCAGCCCTCGACGTGCTGCGTGTGTCTGTCGTCACTGAGCTCCACTCAGGGCGTGAGCTCGAGGGGCCCTGACGCCGATGTGGTTCACCGGTGCTCTGTGTGTGGGGTGGCAGCTCATTGGTACTGCTCACGGGGTGCTGACAAGGACTGCAAGTGCGTCGCGCAGGCTGGTGCTTCCACTTTGCTGCATCACTGGTCGGAGAGATGGGTGGAGATGGACGACAACCCGGAGATATCTTCCTTCTGTTATTACTGCGATGAGCCCTGTGGTGTGCCGTTCCTTGGCGTCTCTCCTATATGGCGCTGCCTATGGTGCCAGAGGCAGATCCATGTTGGTTGTCATGCAAAGCTGTTGAAGGAGATGGGGAATACTTGTGATCTTGGCCTGCTCAGGAGGCTTATTGTTCCTCCTCTATCGGTGAAAGAAGTTGGTAAAGGTCCGGCAATCAGTGGAGTCCTCAACTCAATCAAGGAAGGGTTTGTCACTTCATCAGTTAGGAGTCGGGTTAGGAGACCACGCAGCAAAAAACGCATGAACAACCATCCTGGTGTTAAGACAAATCCGACTTCCACAAACAGCTCAATCCTTGACTCGGTGCTTGAAGGATTTGCTAGATTACAGATCCTGAATGGGAAGTGTGCGCTGGCAAATCCTAAGTTATCTGAAAACTCTCTCAAGCAAACACATGGATCTGACATGCTTAATGGAGGAAAAAAGAAGTACGAGATTGTAGATTTGCCACAAGATTCGAGGCCACTGCTTGTTTTCATAAATCGCAAGAGTGGAGGCCGAAATGGGCCTTCTCTTAGAAGAAGAATGAACATGTTGCTGAATCCCATACAGGTAATTGACGTTGTTCTTTACTTCACATGTGGAAACAGCTCATTCTTATCGACTGCCGAGTCAAATAAACTTGTTTGCAAGTTCTTCTAGCTTTTCATGGAGACATCTTCTGAAATATTATTCTAACCAGCGATTGACCTTAGTTCATTCGCTGTTTCTAGTTAAATAGTTAAGTAGTTGAATTATCCTGCCTGATATAGTTCGTGTATTGATCTATTGTCATTTTAACTTTGCTAGAATAGTACTTTTTTCTCTCTCTAATTTGATGCGCTTGTGTTGCCTGTTTATATTTTAGTTAATATATAATTACCATTAGTTTGTTCACTGGTACTATTGATTCTAACAGATTCATAGTCTAATCTTGATCTGATAATTCAACTCTTATTTCAGATATTTGAGCTAACTACTTCTCAGGGACCTGAATTTGGATTGCAATTATTCCAGAGTGTAAAGCACTTCAGAATCCTTGTTTGCGGTGGGGACGGAACCGTAGCATGGGTTCTTGATGCCATTGAAAAGCAGAACTACGAATCTCCTCCCCCAGTTGCCATTCTTCCACTAGGAACAGGAAATGACCTATCGCGTGTTACGCGCTGGGGTGGTGGTTTGTCTTCTGTTGAAGGACAAGGGGGAATATGTGCACTTCTAAATGACGTTGATCACGCAGCAGTTACAGTGCTTGATCGCTGGAATGTAGCCATCAAAGAGAAGAACGGAGCAGAAGGTCAATGCAGCAAGCAATTTAAATTTATGACTAATTATCTAGGTATGCCACATCCTTCAACTTCCACCATCTTACTCGTGCTACATATCTCACTTCAGCCAGAAGTTCTGAATATCTTCTATTTTCTATCGAATTATAGGTGTTGGATGTGATGCCAAGGTTGCATATGACTTCCACACTACTAGGGAGGAAAGGCCAGATAAATTTTGCAGTCAGGTAGCGATATATTTTTGCCTTTCGCAGTTACATCTATCTTGCTGCAAAATGTTATTCCCCCATTTGGAACACAGGAACTTTCTCATATTCCTGTAGGAGACGAACTGTTTCTTGTGAAATTCCTGATTAATTTCTACATTCCAGCAATGCTAAGCACTTGATCTTATGCTACCTTCTAGTCAATTCATTATTTTTTTTTGCAGCAAAATTGTTAATGCAGTTATTTTCTACTGTGCAGTTTGTGAACAAGCTGATATATGCTAGAGAAGGCGCTAAGGATATGATGGATAGGTCATGTTCTGACTTACCATGGCATGTTAGCCTTGAAGTTGATGGAAAGAACATTGAAATTCCAGAGGTACCATGCTTTATTTCTTTCATGTATCTCCACTTCCTGATTTGTCTTTGGAGGATCTTCTTATCTGCTATTCTCATCAGGATACAGAAGGTGTGATCGTTCTGAATATCGCTAGCTACATGGGTGGTGTTGATCTTTGGCAAAACGACAATGAACGTGGCGATGATTTCAGTTCGCAATCAATGCATGACAAAATGCTTGAGGTGGTCTGTATATCTGGGACATGGCATCTAGGCAAACTGCAGGTAAACATAATCTGCATGCTTGACATGTTGTTAACTTATTCTGTCTGTCCCCGTAAAAAAAAACTTATTCTGTCTGTTTTCCAGAGCATCTGTTGTTATTGCTGCTATGTAGTGCTATTAGCCTTTTAATCTCATATACAATCATTTTTCTGTGGTTGATAGGTAGGACTTTCAAGAGCACACCGGCTAGCCCAAGGGAAAGTTATAAGATTACACCTCCACAGTTCATTCCCTATTCAGGTTGATGGTGAACCATGGATCCAGCCACCTGGGTGTCTTGAGATATCTCATCGTGGACAGGTACTTTACATCTTTATATATACTAGATATGCATGATAAGAATTTGCATATGTGATCTTTTTTCACACTTTAGTTAGTGATTCTGAATTCCAATTGTGTTATGGAATCTTAAATCATCTTACGTCAGTTATTCAAGTTTTGATAGTAAAACAAAGGTCACACAACTGACCACTTCATATCTATTTCAGCACACTGCATCTGGTGTTCGATAGATAATTATTAGTTAAATGCAAATATGTAGTTAAATAGTTTAAACGGATGTTGCCTTACTGTTGTGCAGATGTTCATGTCGAGGAGGACATCTGAAGAGCCCACTGGGCATGCTGCCGCAATCATGAGTGATGTCCTTGTGAATGCAGAGTGCAATGGTGTCATTGATGCTGCTCAGAAGAGATTGCTCCTCCATGAGATAGCACTCCGTTTATCCTCCTGACAACTCCATGCAGCCCCCCCTCCTTTCATCTCACAAGGCTATCACCATACTGTATTGTTGATACGAAACCCAGTCCCTTTTTGTTTTGAGAAGTTCCTTTGCACAGATGAGAAATGCATACGGTAGATATTGATGTATAAACCGAGGGAATAGAAGGTTTCCCGCGTTCAGAGTTCAGATAGGTTCTTTGCTTCTTTGTTGGCTGGGCTCATCTGAGGTGTCAATTGAAGTGGCTATCAAGGTGAGAGAGAATACCAGTTCATACAAAGAGTTTTGTAGAGCTTAGAGCACTGTAATTGCATATAGGGCTCAATGAGCCATTGTAACTGCAAATAGGGCTCTTGTAACTAGAGTATGTAGTGTGTGTTTAGTTGTAAGTTTAATCTTTTACTATGTCACAAGCATTGTGGATTTTGCTACTTCCGGTGTGTGACTAAAATTTTGTGGTGTTGTGGTGAAGAAACTCATGGTGATAATCCTGCTGATTGTATTCTTTCTGGATGTTTCTAAATCTGCGCTCATCCTGAAAAACTGCTTGGCACAATTCTGGCCTTTCCGGCTCAATCAACTATATGGCTGCCAATATGCCTCGCCTGAAATCATATAATCGATTCTCATGTTGGCGGGGCTGCCTCGCCTGTGCTGCGCGTCGTTACTAGTGTTTACTTGGACACCGGTTCTAGAATTCCACTTGTGTTTGGCAAGAATTTTTTTTGAAACAGCAGGTAACACTTGGAACCTGACGTGAGTGTTGGAAGAACAACGGGAAGCCGGTGAAGAGCGGGTCCGGTGATTAAACCCGTGGCGCCCAGGGCTAGAACGCGGGGAAACCGGTGAAGAGCGGGCTCAAGGAAGACGGTGCCAGCTTCAGCTTCGCACGGCGCCTCCCCTCCTCGGTGGCGGCGTCGTGTTGCTCGCCATATCCCCGGCCGATGAAATGCTTAAGCTGACGTCGGGAGGGGAGACGAAGGGCATTGCTGCTGCTACTATTCATGTATCTATCCATCGACGAGGTCGCAGCCCGAATCCGTATCCTTCTAAACGAAAATTCAGATTTTCTAAACACACGTTAACGCAATACATACTCTAGTGCAACCATCCATTGCTTCGATGATCTCTTAACGCAATACATACTCTAGTGCAACCATCCATTGCTTCGATGATCTCTGCGACATGCACTGCTGAAAGTAATTCGAGCAGTGGATCCGCTCCCATGGATGTTTCAAGCTCATCACTGACAAACTGTTGGCAGCAGTTAAACCCTGAACGTCATCCTTGTTCCTCGACAGTTTACCTTCTCCTTTCACGGAGAAAGAAATTCTGTAATTTTTCAAATGGAACATAATATAGCACCAGGCCTGAACAGTTTTTCCGCGAAGTTTTATCAGTTTTCTTGGATGTGATCAAAGATAACCTAATGACTATGTTTCATGAACTTCATAATGGCACCTCCTCCTTTACACCCTTAATTTTTCCGTTTTTACTCCTTTTCCAAAAATCCAAGAGGCGACCAAAATCCAACACTATAGATATGCCTTCTTAATATGAGTTTAAATTTTTTTACCAAGGTGGAAAACAAAAAGGATAATTTAAATCTTTTTACCAAGGTGGAAAACAATAGGATCACATGGTAGCTGAAAACATTATATGTCCAAGTCAAACGCCTTTTATGCCGAGACGCTATATTTTGAATGGGGTGGTGATCCTTTGAAAAACAATTCATGAGATGCATAAAAAGAAGTTGGATGGAGTAATCTTCAAAATGGACTTTGAGAAAACCTAAGACAAGGTAAAGTGGCCCTTCCTCCAATAGACTTTAAGGATGAGAGGTTTCTCCATCTATGGTGCCAATGAGTCAACACCTTTGTCACTGGGGGCATTATCCGTATTAAGATCCATGACAATATCGGGCACATATTTCCAGGCCAAGAAAGGGTTGAGACAGGAAGGTCTGTTATCTCACATTCTTGTTAACATTGTTGTTGATATGCTCACTATTTTCATAGAGCGTGCTAAACAAGACGGTCAAATCCGTGGGGTGGTTCTTTATTTAGTGGATGATGGACTTTCTATCTTCCAATATGCGGATGACACAGTTTTGCTTATGGAGCATGATCTAGATCAAGCGGTCAATCTTAAGATAATCCTATGTGCTTTTGAACAACTATTGGGCCTTAAATTCAATTTTCATAGGAGTGAAATCTTCTACGGTGTCGCAAAAGAACATGAATTACAGTATAAACAACTTTTTAGATTTGTGATGGTGTGCTTCCCTTTCTACTACCTTTGTATTGAGAAATAGTTGAGTAGCTGGAATGGGAAACACCTCTCCACCGGCGGGCGCCTTATTCTCATTAATTGAGTCATGAGCAATCTGCTGATGTTCATGCTATCTTTCTTTAAGATACTACGTGGGATCCTACAAGACTTTTTAATATTGCTCGTCATAAATAGGCCACAGTGGCCCAAGTCCTGGGTTCGACACCGCTAAAATTTTCCTTTAAGCAGGGCATCGTGAGGCAGAATTTGATTGACCTTTTCAAGCTCACAAATAAAGTATCCCAGGTACATCTCAAACAAGGACGAGATAGCTTCACCTGGAGTTTTAACTAGAATTGTGCTTGCCAGTAAACTTTTTGTACACTCGAGTAATGCATCAAAATGTTCCAATCCGGAATAGACAACTCTAGGAACTGGAAATTCTGAAAAAAATCTTCCTTTGATATCTTCAGCGGGGAGTTTCCGCTTTGTGCTGGTCAAATTTGGCTGTAGAAATGACGTCCTCTTTGATAAGCATAAATTCTATAATCTTCTGTAGACTGTTTATAGGTGTGCACATTGGTTGTGCTCTTGGTCGGCTTTACAATGTCCAAACAACCGGGAGCTTGTTCTAGTGGCTTGTCGCTCACTCGAGACTATCATGAGGGAGCTGTTCGCCACACGCTGGAGGGGGTTTAGCCACCGGCTAGAGGCGCCATAAGACGGGCTAGTGGCAACAAAGTGCAGGATTGTAATAAGAGTAAATTGCACTTTAGGCCGAGCATTGTTTTGGTAGTTGTAATTTGGACCATGTATATCTAAAAGTTTCACTTTGGACCAGTGGGCACCCGAATAATATCGCAATTTGGACTAGATTTCAATGGTTTAAAGAAAAAGCGGTTCATTCACTTGGCCCCACGCGTCAGGTCTAGTTGGAGGCCACCTCAGGCCTCTCCCCACCACGTTTCTTCCTCACCACATCAAACCCATCTCTTGCCAGTTCTTTTTTTTTCCTCTCATCTCATTCTTCTCCCTCCACCCTTCCACTTAGGAGGGAGAGAGAGCTGAATGAGGAAGAAACGAGAGCAGTGACATGGCACCTAACATGTGGCAGAGTTGCAGAGAGACAAGAGAGGAGGTAGTGACGTGGCACCTGATATGTGGGGTCATGTGAGTGAACCAGCACCTGACATGTGAGCTCATATAGGTGAACCGGGCTGGTTCTCTTCTAACCCGCAAAATCTGGTCCAAAGTGCAATATTATCTTGGCTCTGTTGGTGCAAAGTGTAATTTTTAGATATATATGATCCAAACTGCAATAGTGGTAATAGTACCTGGTCCAAAATATACTTTACTCTTATAATAATGCTTTGAATACTTGGTTTGAGTTTATGTTTTTTCATCTGTAAAGCTGGTACCTTTTCTTTCTATTTTTCTTGTGTATGTGTACAAGTGTGGTGCAAAGGCCGGAAGCCCGGGAGACACTTTGCTGGTGTATCACCTCGTGGCGTTTCGAAGTAATAAGACTTTTCCGTTAACTAAAAGATACCTTGATTTATCTTTTGGAAGACTTGTACCCCAATGAAATGGTTGCTACTCCGAAAGATTTTTTTACAGCAGAAGCGCATACACAAAGGTGTACTATTCACCGTCGAAATTGGCAAGAGGGAAATACCAATCGAGAAAAAAAGTTGCAAATCTTGTAATCATACCAGTCAGCGATGTTAATTATTACACATATACAATCAACACTGAAAAATCCAGAAATAAACAAAGCATTGAGCATCCATAAGAAACTTTTATCTGCTAACCTTAAATGCCAAGTGAATAAACCATCGATTTGCCAGGCACCTCAGTGTGACATTGCACAACTACAAACATCTCCATGGACAAAAGACAAGCTCTTGGTCATCTCCCATCAAGATGGTTTTTTCCAGAGTCCCTGTCCGTGGCCGGCGCAGCCGCCTTGTGCCTGCGCGGCGAGAACGTTTCCGTGGCATTGCCTCCATGACGGTGACGCGCCGAGGCTGCGTGTTGCCGCTCTTGGCTTCTCCCAGAGTGGTGTCATGGTCCCGGCATCACCTTTTTCATGCCATTTTGGTCCCCTGGGGTGCTGAGGAGTTATGAAGGAGGTCCTGCGGCCTCGCGAGCTCGGTGACGTCGATGTGCGCCGGACCGGAGGAGAGGGACCGGTAGTACGTCATGGCCTTCTTCTTCTTGAGGACCTTGAAGACGAAGGGGATGAAGCCATCCATTTTTTGTCTCATGCAAGCTAGAGGGGGGGCTAGGTAAGGGGTCCTTCAAAGATACAAGGTATCTATGGTAGATGATATCAAATGTTTGAGTTATGGATTTTGACTTTCTTTTGTTGAAACAAACGGATTTTGATTTTTGACCGGTCAAAAGATTATCTCTTTTAATTTTGGATATTTTCATATAGAAAATTAGGCCAGAAATTTCTTTCTTAAATAGGATTGAATATAAAAGTTTATATCTTAAATCAATTGTTCTTATTTGTTATAGTATTACCGACAACTCTATAATGTAATTGTAAGGACAGTTCATAAAGTACTGTAAACCACTGTAATTGCAACGGAACATTGCCAGATGTTTTCTTATATGGTTGCATTCTTTCATAAATTCCATTTATCTCTTTCAAATAGCATATGATTCTGAATGGAAGTAGGACAGTTAATATATGGTTTGACCTAAGTGAAGAAGTTTTTGGCTATCCACAACTTCGTAACGGGTCAATCTTTTCTTGGGCTAGCAATATTTTGCGATGAGTCATCATATTAAGAAATTCTTGAAGAATGAGGTTTAAAATATCCTTCTGGTCTAGATTTAGCTGCTCAGGAAAAAGAATTGCAAGTAGTAGCCAGTGGTAGCTTTAGTGTTATATTTGGGCTAATTGCCACTGTCGCGGGATTTCGCGGCAATA
>JAGXJF010001244.1:0-33242 GCA_019208055.1 Stipa capillata | reverse complement strand
TGGGCCTCTGCCAGTGACTAGGGGACCCTAGTCTCCATATCACCAACATCCGGCGAGTGCGCCACCCCCCGGCGAGTGCGCCGCCACCCGAGCCCGCCGGCCACGTCAGCAGAGAGAGGGAGAGAGAGGAGCAACGTGGCAGCCTCTGGTTGGCCGCCCGTGCTCAGTCAGCTGCTGACCATGTCTCTGTTGACCGGTCAGCACTGCCAAGAGGGCCCCGCATGTCAGCTGAGCGCGGGTTAGGTTTGGGTAGAATTTTTCGGGTGTGCTTAGCATTTTTTTTTCGCAGAGAAAATGCAATTAGGTTTTAGGGTTTTTGCCCCCACATTGGAAAATTTGAAAAAAGCATAACTTTGCGCTCGTAGCTCCAAATTTAGTGAATTTTATATATTTGGAATCCTTGTGAAATTATCTACAACTTGGTTCAGATGCAACTTCAAATTTTGAAATTAAAATTTTGACCAAATTCGAGTGTACAATACTTCATCCCTCTCGTGTGCTATTTTTCGATAAATCATAACTAATTGGCTACAGCTCCAAATTGAGAAATTCCAATTGTGTTAGACTTGTATCTCAGAGTGCTTCCATAATGTAAAAGCTTTAGGGCATGACCATTCATTGTGAATAGCAGTTTTCAAACCTAACATGAACGTGAACATAAATTGACATACATGCATTGTTAGGACAACGATTTAATTTCCATAAGTGCAAATTGAGAAATTTTTGTTGTAGTGGATTCAAAACATCCATAAGTCAGTTTAGAAATTAAACACTAGCATTGTTTATCATGCATTCATGCTGGGACTTATTACCTTTCTTTCACCATTTTGTTTACGGTATTTTGCTCACACTAGAGCCCGGAGAAGAAGAACCTCAAGCTTTTGATTGTGCTCAAGACCCAGAGTTTTGTGATCAAGGCAAGCAGAGCTTGTTGCATATTTTTATGGTCATTTATATGCTTACCTATAAGTGCATGTGTGTGGAATGTTTGCTTGAATGGTAGGATCGGAATGAAGCAAAACTAGCATGCTTAGGATGTATCGTGTGCTTATGTCCAGCTATGGCTGAGAATTAAACTTGTTGCCCTATCAACTTGAACATGCTAAGGTTGAGATGTGAGAGCCAAGGGTGTGCACGACGAATACGGTTGGTATATATTGATGCCATGAATGCGACCCCCGGTGTTTAGAAGTGTTTTTGTCGCTATACCAACCTGAGGTAACTTCATCGTGATACTCCCTTATCACCACGTGGACGTTACCAGAATCGACGCTGAGGTATGGTTGAGGTAAGTCTCGATATCACTTGGAGACTTGCAACCTCGAAGGAAAATGCACTCGCTATACCCATGGTAGTCGTATTGCCGGTAATGATCCGAGAGATTGATTGAGAACGTTGTTGTGATGGATCAATGACTAAATTGGGGGTATGGGCTGCCCCAAATGAGTTGTAATTGACAAAATGAATATTATTACGTTCTTACTTTGATTCATTTGAAATCTGGACTGCAAGTTACTTCCAATGTTTTCCTTCATACCGTCAATGCCCATATCGTGTATTATTGTATCTTGTTAGCTTGAGATGCATCATGTTTATTTGCTGCTGTAGTAAATGCATGTATAGGACATCTAATCAAGCACGGATAAGACTTGCGAGTACCTTGTACTCACCTAGGATATTTCCTAGACTTTGCAGGTGAGCCAGTGGTCGCGGATTACTTCGACAATGCCTAGTCACTTGGTTTCTTTGGTTGGCGTTCGACTCGTGGGATCTCTTTTGGCTTTTGGACAGCGGTTGATGCGCCACTGAGGGTTTTGGTTTATCCTTATCTGCTGCTGTAAAGCTTTTGCTCAAATTTGACTATGTTTCCGGCTATCACCGAATGATGTATCTTTAATAGTTCACTATGTGGACAGCTAGTTTTAATATCATATTGTAGTTGCTTGTGTGATGATATTATCGCTGTCCAACATATGCACCCACCTCCCATCTGTCATGCGTGAATGTTGAAATGGGGAGTGTGGTTGGATGCATATGGAGGTACTTGATATTTTTCTTCGATTCAATTGAAATGCAAAGTGAATGTATGGTCCTTTGCCAAAGTGAGTCATACGCGAGAAGCGTATGTTTTTGGAAAGGTGAGCCCTCAATCAGGCTGTGGTGAGTCATACGCACTAGGTCGTATGTATGTCGCCGCGGAGTGTTATCGTGCAGGTTGATCGCGGCCGAGGCATTGCTTCCTACAAAAAGAATATCATAACATGGGGTTCCTTACGAGATGTAGTAAACATTACAAGGACAAGGTCCAGACAAGCTGATGCAACAACTATTTCGTGCAGAATGTTATGCAAGGTGCCTGAAGTCAGCCTCATACATAATACTTGCGAAGATTGTCTGCATTCAAACTGTGCTTCAGGACAAATCCGTCCAGGCTTCATAGGTGGAATGACGATGGGCGAGACGAACTGATAACCTCATACGGGCCTTCCCACTTAGAGCCAAACTTGCCATCCACCTCTGCGTTAAATTTCTTCTTGAGCACCAGATCACCAACATCGATGGGACGTAACTTGACCGTCTTGTTGTATGCTTTGGCTATCATCATTTGATATCGCTCGATGTTGAGGGAGGCATGCTAGCACAAACCATTGAGCCCTTCAAGTGATGTCACATGGTTGTCATCATTTGGTTGCACATCAACGCGTAGCGATGCGCAACAACTTGAACGCGATCTCTACCGAAGCTTGAACAGAGTGTGGCCCGTCGCTCGGCTTACTACGGTGCGAGTCAACCATAGAATGCTTGGGAGCTCATCGGCCCATTTTCCCATCGGAAGCTCAAACAGGCAAGTACAAAGACTTGGAAGAATAACACCATTAGCCCTTTTGTCACACCCTGAATTTCCAAAACCTGAAAATGTGGGCCAACAAAAAACTTGTTGTGCTGATGATAATTCTCTAAAATAAACCCTAATTAAAACCTTGTCGTCCCGCTCATACCCTTATCCTCGTCTGGTATAACCACCCGGTGATATTTTCCCTCGCTCGTCAAATGCATTCACGTCACCATCGCCTTTATTCCTTCACCAAGCTCAGCCTTGCGTCCCTCGATGTGAGGCAAACTCCACCTACTTTTCCTTGCCGGACTTCTTGCGTACCCATACACACACGCCTGCGATTCCCAACATGCATAGTCCTACATGTATGTGCGTTTACACGTCTATTTCCCGAACACTTCTCTGTACGTATACATGTGAGCCCACGTGCATATATATGTGTATATACAACTCCCTCAGTATCTTTGACACCTCTTTCTCTGCCCTAATGGTATATAACCTATCTTCCTAACGCTTTGTGCAACCTCTATTCCTCGGACCCGCAACCATGGAAACCCTAAATTTCTTTCCCTCTCGAAAGTTTTTGCCGAAACCCTATTCTCTGTAGAGTGCAAAGAGGTGTCATCCTCTGTAGAGGGAGCTTCCCGAGTCAAGGGGTTGTTCCCGCCACAAAGCTGGACCACCCCTCTTTTAATAGCGAGCAGGCTGAAATAACTAAAATTGGTTAAGTCCATCTGGCAGGTTCGACGCTAGGATTATACCGGTGAAAAGTCTCATTGTAATAACCCTGCCAGTACACCTCGTGAAGTGTACAGTTAACGTTCAGCAACAAGGGTGACTTACATCTTGTGGGTAAAGCTGTACAACCTCTGCAGAGAGTTATAAACTATTCGAATAGCCGTGTCCACGGTCATGGACGAACTTGGTTGGGCCACACTATAGTACACTAGGATTTCAAAAATCAAAATGGGTATGGGCTTAAGGACGCAATCTGCCGCGTTTGCAGAAGGACATGAGGGTTTTACCCCGCGAGTGAGGCGGGAGGAGTGGTTCTGAGGTCTTCCGCGAGTTAGGCGGGAGGCAGATTTACTCGGTGGAACGTCGATCTGCGAGGAGGTAGATACGACCAACTGCTAAAAGAATGCAAGGTCTCGAAAGGAACGAGACGATTTTCGAAAGTCGCTTTATCATCTACTTAAGTACTTTTCAAATGCAAACTTACTTTCTCGCACAACATGGAACATAGGTTAGAGCCTTTTCTTGATATACCCATGCATGCATATATCTGTGTTGACTCCCCGGCGGAGGGCTTGCGACTACATTCAATGTACTCACCTGGCTTGTTGATTTGGCTAGACAATGAGATGACAGCTCAAGGACAACGTTGGTATTCATGAATGCTAGGGCGTAATCCCAGTCAGTTGCCTGTCGGGTATGGCATATTGATGAGCCACATCACCGTTTGATTTTCGCTGCAAGATTTTAGCCAAAGAGCTATAGGTATAAGTATTTGATCTCAACGATCGAATTATATATCATATTCTAATATGTGCGTGTATGACTTGATATACAGGTTAACTTGTGTGTACCGGCTACTGATCATGGGACCGGTACAGTAAACACAAGGGTTTATCCGGCCTAAAAACTGGGTACACCACAGGCTTGGTATCAGAGCCATACTAACTGTAGGTTAACCCTAGTTAGCATGGCCGTTTAGTATAAACCTTAGGAATAAAAAGTATTTTCGAAAATATACTCAAAACATACCATAAGAATGGGCTCTACTCTTCTTACCCTTCTTATTTTCCCCTCTTATCTACGTTGCTCTAAGAGAAGTATAAAGTTTCAAGAGAAGTATAAAGTTTCCCTACATCCTCCTCTAATTCAAAAATTTTAGGCAATCCCAATAAATTAACGAGACCCATGCAGAAGAGGCAAGAGTTCACCAACCTTACTAAGGAGTCATATCTACATCTCAAGATACGCCAGCAAGATAGACCAGCGAGCTCAGATTCACGCTCGACCAACTTGCGGCCGCGTATGCAATCTCTACGCCAACACTCAAGACGGACCTCTTCAACTCATCAAGACTCGTTACAAGTGGGTCAATACCAACAGCTCGACCTTTCCAATCTACGATGTCAAGAGTATGGGAACTCGTGATGGAAAATCCTTAGTAAGGGGAGAAGACCCAAGGACATGTGACATCCTCGTCAGGAACAAGAAGCTAGCAATACTGAAGAGTGCCCCGCCAAGGGCGGCGACTATAGAAATTCACCGTATGAGCTAAACCCATAGGTCAGGTTGCTAGACCTCGCTTGCCGTGAGCAGCAAGATATGTACCCTTCCTTAGTATGAGTTTAGGCATCCTTTGTGGTATACAATATACCCTATATATTCTTTGCAACGCATTCGCTGTTTCGTCTTTTCGTGCTTGGGTGAAAAATATGGCCTACACATATGTCTTCCGATGCATGTAGCGGTCACATCCACTATTGAATAGTCCCTAGGCCTTACCTTATTTTCAGGACCCAACAAAGTCTTGATGTTCCCTCTGTTAACATTTTCCGTGATTCTCTCCGATGTCATCCCTCCTTTTCAGTCATATGCCAATTCATTCTGACAACTGTGGATTTTCCTCATTCCTATGTCACCGCTGGACAAGACGTAAGCCCCGTCTTATCCCAAGATGACTTCCTTTGAACTTCGTATTGATCCCCAAGCCGTCGAATGGCTATATAGAGAGCCTCACCTGGGCTTTGCATCTTGCCACCATATCATTTTCCTTTGCCCAGATTGCTTCACCCTTGCAAGCACTTTTTGCTCCTATATGCTACTTCCTTTGATTGCTTTTCCTCCTCCATGAGGGTGCGATAGGACGCATCTCGCTTGCAAGCTTGTTTGACCCCGTTCCTGTCCATTGACATGCCGGGCAAGTCTTCACAAGGATTTGGGCATCACTCAATGTGGTCGGCCAGTAGAGCCCTGTGCGGTACGCCTTGGTGATCAAGGACATAGGGGTGAGGCAGCTCATGTCCTTCTTCCTTTGAAACACATTTGAGGAAGGCCACGTAGACTCCTCGCTTGTACAAGAATCCATCATCAGTGATGAAGCCTCGAGCTCAGGCTATTTAGTGATGTGCTATGACGGGATCCTCTGACTCCGCCTCACTGGTAAGATAGGCTACAATCGAGGTCCTCCAATCCTCCTGAGATACAATATTGACATTGGCCAGCCCCTCGTATCAGTCCTACTGCTGGCTGCCCTAGTGAGTAGATCGGCCTCGGTGTTATCCCATGCGGTATGCTCTGCATGCTAATGCCCAAGAAGTGTTTTTCCATTGCTCGTGTGAGGATGAGGTATTTGATCATTTTTGGATCTTTCACTTGGTAACCCTTGCCAACTTGCCTGATGACTAGCTGTGAGTGGCTCTTTACCAAAAGGAAATGTGCCCCTGCTGCTCGCGCCTTGCGGAGGCCAAGCAAAAGTGCTTCGTACTTGATGACATTTTGGTGGTTTTGAACTCAAGGCAGGCCGGGTACGAGGTACGAGCCCCTTCAAGTGATTTTAGCACTGCCCTAGCACCAGCACCATCAGCACACTAGGAGTCGTCGACATACAGTGTCCACACGGGCTCCTCGGGACTACAGCCCAGGTTGCTGCTCTGTGGCACCCGTTCCACGACGAAATCAGCCAAGACTTGCGACTTGATGGCGGTTCTTGGAGGAAACTCAATGCCAAAGGGAGGAAGCTCGGCTGCTCAATTTCTTACCCAGCCAGTGGCCTCCCAATTACGAAGCATTTCACCTATCGGGTAAGAGGACAGCACTCAAATCTGATACACCTTGCGCCAACGCTTGGATGGGAATGTGTGGGCACTGCCTCCAATAATCGTGTGGATGACATGACGTGGCTCTGGTGCTCCTGATCGCGACACCCTCTGACCGTTGGGGCAGCCTAGTACTAAGCCCGTACTTGAGCGATGAGGTTGCACTTGGTGGTGGAATGTGAATGGCTCTAATGAACCTCACAAAATTTTCCTTGCCGGTTATCAGCACGGGCTGCTTCCTACCGCCGGTAACCGGCCCTACCTCTGCGGCCTCTCCGTTGCCCTGCTTGGGGTTCACGATCATGGGGCCAAGGTGGTGCCCGCGGGGGAGGCCCTTGGCATGGGCGCTTCCAGAATGTCTGACGAACTGGACCTTGGCGAGGCCCTCGGGTCTGATCGCATTCCTCCTCGAGCTCATTTTGGTTGGTGTCTCGGCTGTCGCCTTTCACCACATGGTACACGTTGCGACAACACGGACGTCAGCCCTCTGCTTTCTCAGCTTCTCAGCGTGGGTAGGGCTGCCCCCCACGAGCCTCCTCTCTGTGCAGAATCTGCCCTTCTTCAACGCGGGCATAAACTTCCATGATGTCATAGAGTTGCTCAACTTGGCTCAGGTGCTTCCTCTCTGTCAACGTAATACATGGAGAAAGGATAGTAGCGGTAGGGATACCAAGTGCATTACGAATCCATCCATTGACAATATGCTTCTTTCCGATCGGGAGCGAACCGCCAAACTTTTTGTTTTACAGGCTTGACGTCAGGGCAGACGACTAGCCTATGTTCGATCACCTCCATGGGGATTCTAGACATGTCAGATAGTTGCCATGCAAATACGTCTGCGTTTGCCCAGAGAAAGGTGATGAGCGTGAGTTCCTATTTCTGGTTTAGGTTGGAGCCGATCCGAATGGACTTGGATGGCTCCGCTGGGTCTAGAGGAACTATTTTGACCTCACCATGAGTCTTTATAGCCACTTTAGGTATCAAGTGCTTGATGTCCTTGTCGGTGTGATGTTGCTCGGCCAGGTCTAAACTACGCTTGTTGTAGTGTAAGCCAGTTTCAGGACAACCATAGATTGTGATCACTCCTTTGGGACCAGGGATCTTCACACACTGGTAAGCATAGTGCATTATAGCCATGAACTTGGTGAGGGTTGGTCGTCCTAAGATAGCATTGTATGTTATCTCAAAATCGACCACATCGAACATAAACTTCTCTGTCCGAAAGTTGTGAAGTTTGCCGAATGTGACAGAGAGCGTGAGTTGTTCGATTGGAGTAGCCGAGGATCTGGGCACGATACCGTGGAAGGCCTGTGTCACTGGTCTGACGGATGAACAAGGGATCTACATTGAGTTGAGTGTGTTGGTGAAGAGGACATTCAAGGAGCTTCCTCCATCCAGAAGTACTGGGGAGAATTTGCAGTTGTTGATGGTGGGTTCGACAACGATCGGGAATCATCCTGGTCAAACAAAGTTCTCGGGACAGTCGACTTGATCAAAGGAGATTCTGATGTCCAACCACCTAACCGTCTACCGAGTCAGAGGTATTGTGGTGAGAACTTCTCGAGCCACTGCCTTGAACTGTCTTTTGGACTTGTAACATGCTGAGCCCCTGAACATGTGATCAACCCTCCTCTACTCAATGTGGTAAGGTGCCTGGTCGGAGTCATCGCTGAAATAGACCTGTGGCTTTGGCTCATGACCTGAGGCCCTTTTCCCTTAAGCTTCTCAGCTTCTGCCTATACATACTTCTTGAACACCGGGCAGTACTGACGAAGATCATGTCGGTCGATCAATCCTGGCTTGAATCGAGAAGGCCATTGAACCCTCCTAAGCTCTGCTCGACTAGTCCGCTTCGGGTCGTCGACTTGAGAGGTCCCTGGGTGTCGATGGTGGCTCCCCGTGTTTGGAGGCAGATCTACTCCATCATTCTCCTTAGAAGAGGGAGGCAGAGATTTGTTCCCGATTGCAAGCACTTCGCGGGGATATCGTTAGCTGGAAGTAGAGTCTAGATGCATCATGGATCTGCCATTGGAGGTGACCTCCGGTAAGCTTCTTCAGCCATCTGTGTGGTCGGAACATGCAGGTGACAACCCTGACATAGGGCTTGTGTCGCTCATGCGATTGTCCTGTGGTCATGAGATCGAAGGTTGTCACGGACCCAGAATCCGCATATGATTAAGGAAACGCGAAGTCGCCAAGGACCGAAGGACTCGCTAGACCGGTGGCACGGTACCTGCGCCGTACGCACCAAGGTGAAGCGATCCGACACCCGCCACGTGCGAGCCGGTCAGAAGCGACCAATCTTTCCCAAACCACATGTAGATTCCAGATACCAGTGAAGAAGTAAGATCACGTGATAAACCTGCGCTCCGCGACAGTCATAGGAGGACTAGAGCCCGGGATACACATCCCCTCAACCTAACCTAGCCACGAGGTGCGACTCTGGGAGAATCCAGCTCTGCTCTGCCATCAGCGCGAGGCGTGACGGTCGTAGGAGGCTTAGCGAGTACGGGACGAGTCCCCTGGATTGACTTCACCAAAGCTACATCGGACTAGTGGTTCGCTCACCTCTGCCATCACGAAACGTAACCCTAGCACGCAACAATACCTCTGCACAGTTATCCACATACTTCATCACATACACGCATATTACATGGACAACCGCAAGTAACCACTCGGATATCACAGCACAAACTCTACATTACGATATTAAGCTAATAGTCCACATCGGACTTTAAGTTTACATCAAACGGCCATAGCCGGAATATATCCGAGTACGGAGAAGTTAAACGACAGCGGAAACAGTAATGAGGCCCACAGCGGTGCGATGACCGCTGACCAAAATCCACAGAAAACCCCTGAGCCGATAGCCAACCAAGGAATAGAAACCATGCACTAGACATCATCGAAGAACTCTTCGACCTCTGGCTCACCTGCAATGATCTAGGAGAGTCCTAGGTGAGTACAAAGTACTCGCAAGTCTTATTCGTGCTTGATTAGATGTCCTAAGCATACTAGTATAACATAATCAAACATGATGCACATACGTTTAACAAAATCTAGACAATACCAGTACTTCACCAACATCACAAGGAATAACATGAGACCACCAACAACTCAGATTGTCATATACCTCAACATAGGGGGCGTGATGGTAACCACTAGTCACATGTGCTAAAAATACAAACTCAGTGGCTCCCTTGCCATCTCCCAGTTACGTGGGACAATATTCACATCAGCTCCCAGTTACGTGGGGCAAGATTCTTTCACATAAGCTCCCAGTTACGTGGGGCAATATTCTTTCACATAAGCTCCCAGTTACGTGGGGCAATAATCTCATCTCAATATCTCCACATTGACAGGGTACCATCACCACCACACCTCAATTTAATCTCTCGGACCGTTACCGGCAGACGATCACCCTGAGTGCAGTGAGTGCCTTATCCCTTGTAGGTAGCTAGCCTCCCAAGGGTCTTAGTCTTACCTCAACTACACCCCAGCATCGCTGTCGCTAACGTCCACGCGTGACAAGGGGAGTAATCACGATGGAGTCACCTCAGGGTTGGTATCGCGACAACTTCTTCCCCCGGTCGCAACATACCACTCCAATGATACCAACTTTATCCATCTGACACTTTCCCTTCGACTCTCACATCTCACTTCAATATGTTCAAGTAATTAGTTCATCGGTTTAAACTCAACCATGACCAGACCTAATTCACCGCATACCCTAGTCATACTAGTTTAAACCGATTTCGACCACAAGTCTAAGTAACAATCCACACATCACATATAGATAAGTAAGAACAAGTACTGAACAAATAAAAGGTGCAACAAGCTCTGCTTGCCTTCGTAGAACTGTTCTTGATCCTGCGCGGAGTCGTGAGCCTGGGGGTCTCCTTCTTCGAGTTCTAGTGCAAGGAAATCGAACATCGGAAATGAGCGATTAATGAACACAACCAGCATGTATGCATGAGAGTTGATGCAAATAATGGGTTTATAACCTATGTACTGATGTTAAGAATCTAAGTTATTGAAAATGTCTTATATCGAACTTATGAGTGTTAAGGGGGTTGGTGCAACCTACATGCAGGTTCAGGGTCGTTACATTGGGAATTAGGGTTTTAAAGCAATTACTCATGTGTGTGTGGCATGGATTCGCATCTTTATAACTTAGGAGTGCTCTGAAATACTTGACTAACGCTTTTGGAATCAATCGATTTGGAGTTACGAATTGCAAGTTAGGGTTTATCGAGTTAGGGTTTAGTGGGGTTCGACGAATAAGTGAGATAACACCTAGCATCGTATCATGCATGTAACTCTACTGCAATTTTAAGGGCTCCATGTCGTAAAGAATCTCGCAAGGACTCCAGAACTACAAAGCTCGTCGAAATCGGAGTTAGGGTCGCAATTCTAGGGTTTATTGGCCCTCGACAACCACCAAACTTCTACCCTAGATACCAGTGGATGCATGTACTCAAATTCAAGTTTTGATTCAGCCATTTTGTAGAGTTTTTCCTGAGGTTTCCAAATATATAAAAATTTTCAAATTTGGCCGAGTGGTTTAAAAGTTATGCATGTTTGAAATTTTATTCAAAAACTGCCCCTAAACCCACGAAACCCTAAATGCTAGATCTACCCGAAGTGTACCCACCCCCTTCTGGAATTCCACGCGTACCCGAGGTCCTACCCGAGAATCCCATCCACTTAACCACGTCAGCAGGCACTGGGGTCCGCTTGTCATCCGGTCAGGCACTCGGGAGCCAATCACCCCGCGCCACCTGTCTCACCCTTCTCTCTCTCTCGCTCTCTCTCTCTTCTCCCTCTCGCTAAAACGGCCGGAACAGGAGCTCCGCGGCGGAGACTCGCCGGAAAGCTCGTCGGAGACGGCTCCAGTGCTCGGATCTACTCGGGACAAGAGGCAAAAGCCTCGGGATCTCACCTTGAGCTCGTCTCGGTGGTCGGGGAGGATGGAGAAGGCCTGGAGGGTGGTCGGCGACGAGGAGGAGCGGTGAGGGGCGTCGGGTCGCCGGTGCTGGGTCGTTCCAGGCGCAGATCTGCAGAGAGAAGTGGTCAGGGAGGTAGAGGAGAAGGAGGGGAGGCGCTGGGGCTAGAAAATGAGAAGGACGATGGACCAGAGCGGCAAGAGGGGGCTCGTCGGAGCTCTGGTCGGGCGCGGAGACGAAGACGACGGCGAGGGGCTCGGGACCAGCTTCTGGAAAATGGAGCGGAGGGAGAGGTGAGGTAGTTAGTGAGGAAACTGGGGAGGGTAGAGATTGGGGCAATTACTCACCGAGGGCGCACCGATTCCTCGTCGGAGTTCGTCACCGGAGAGGAAGAAGGAGGTTCGGGCACGGAGAGGAAACAGAGGGAGGTGGCTAGGGTTTCAGGGGAGAGAAAGGGGGAGAAGGGGGTTGTCGGGACGCCCCCTTTTAAAGGGCGGCGGAGGCTCAGACAGCCGGGCTCGGGGGCGGGGCGCCGCCCACGCCGGCCAGCGAGCGGCGGCGACGTGGCGTGGGAGGGATGACAGGTGGGTCCCGGGGCAGCGGCCGCAGAGGGGGAGAGGCTGACGCGCGGGGCCGCCCTGTCAGTGGGAGAAGGGGGCGCGGGGCGCGCGGGAGGGAGCTGGGCCGGCCGAGGGAGGCCCAGTAGGCCTCGGCCTGGGTCTGTTAGGGTTAGGTTTTTCTTTTTCTTTTTAATTTAACCACAGTATCACCCCTCTCGATATTTTTTGTACAATTCTTGCTCCAATTATTCTGAAATTTTTACTAGAGCTTCCTAATATTATTTGTGAGCTATTGTGCAAGTTTGAGCCAATTTGGAGTTGAATTGAAAGGGGATCTAGTGCAAATCTAGGGTTTGACCTAATCGATGATTTGAACTAGGGATAGGTCTTGGGGTTTCCTAAAAATTCTGAAAATTGGCAGGGGCTAGAGTTCACCATTTCATGTCCATTTCCAAAGTTTGAGGCATTTTGATCCACCCTAGCTTGTCCATTTGCTAAACCCCAGTTTCTAGGACTTTAGGGTTTGCCCTCGGATAATCCAATCAAGCCATGATTTCATGGGGGTTTTGGACAATCTTAGGAGGTGAATGTTGGGTGAAAGTTAGAAGAGGGATTCATCGACGGGGTCCACTGGCCCCACCCCTTGCTAGGGTTTTTATCGAAGTTCGACACATCAAATAAATTGATTGGTGTTAATTTCCACAAATTGAGTTTTCAAGGATGAGATATGCACGTATTCTATAATGTCAATACGTTGATTGGTGTTTGCAACAATTACCCACCGAGGATGAAATATTAACATGTTTTATAATTTCAAATATGTTGATTGGTGTTTGTTAACGTATCCACCGAGGATGAAATATTAACATATTCTATAAAGTTAAATTTATATACAACTAAGTTTAAACAAGGTGTGGTGTTGATGATGCCATGTATGCATGAATGCCGATCAAAACCCTAATCGTTCAAATTGGGTGTTACAAAGGTCGACCCGTACATTCTGGCGTACTCATCCATCAATAGATCCAATCATTGTCGGACTTGTCATCAGGCGAGAGATCATCGAGATCTACTCGGTTGTTCCTCGGCTCCTATTCAGACGGAGGGGTGAAGTTATCGTAGAACCCCTCATTCAAGAAGCCAGTTCTCACAACTGCTCATGGCGAAGACGACAATGGTGATTTGTTGGAATTGACACCCGAGATCCCCACGGTCGGCACCATTTATCAACGATCAGTAAACTACCGATCTTACATAATACGTGGAGAAAAGAGAATAGGGTTAGGGATATTGAGTGCCAATACAAATCCGTCCATTGATAAGGGATTCTATACAGATTTGGGCCTCCTAGAGGATAATAACCCTACGTCCTGTGACTCTTATATTGATCTTGAGACAAGGTACAAGGGAATGTGGCTAATCTAGATTGGATCTACAACTAGTCGGAGGTGGATGTCGAGGTTGGTCTTTCCTTCTACTTGCTTGGAAGTCTTCAGATTGATCTTCTAGTTGTCTAAAGTTGTGTGTGATCTGATGTTGCTTCTCAGTTAATATGTCTTCTCCGTAGGGTCTCGAATCCTTTTATAGAGGGTATACCATATCGTAATGGACACAGACTCATCTCCAAGTAGGATTCCATCATTCTTAAACTTCAGGATTGACTTCCTAGTTTAAGAAGTCCTGGATACGAATGGGTGGTTTCCTTATTGACCTAGAGTCCTTCTCCGAGGTACACGTCATCTCGGGTAGTTAGGGTACCCCTAGGTCTCTGTGTATTCGTATATGGATACTATTGTCATATATTGTAGATTTATACTACTCATCGTCACTCTCCAACTTATCTGCTAGTGCCTCATTGTTGATGCCTCGGCACGCGGCCTCGCATATGGTCTGCTCGGCGACACCTTTCACTTGGCATTGGACTTCGAAGAAGCTACGTTGCAAGGCACGGATGGTCTCACCAGGCCGCTGCCGAAGGTTGCTGAGGTTAGTTGACATCATTTCCTTGTTTTGGCACCCCTGAAAGTGCCCGTGCAACTTGTCATGCAGCTGCTCCGAGGAGTATATCGTCCGAGGCTCCAGACCGAGGTACCATGCCTGAGCGATGCCAGTAAGGGCGAGCAACAGACTCTTTGCCATGATGGCCTCTCCCCCTCCGACTGCCATCATTGCCGCTTCATGCACCCTTGTATACTGGATCGGGTCTGTGGTGCCAGAGTACTTTGGCAAATTGGCCGGATGAAACTTGGGTGGGAATGGCACAGCCATAAGCCCTGGACTCAGCGGACTCGCCATGCTAGTGAGCTCAATGAACTCTGGAGCCTAAAGTTGGTGGGCAACGTAGGGTTGTGCCTAGTCGACATGAGCTTTGCCCGGGCATTGTCCGAGGTGAGGCACCTCCTGGCCACTCGAGCCCCCTTCGCAGTTGTAGATGGCCGAGCAAGCGGCTTTTTCTTTACATTGAATACTGGCACGAAGATGTGCTGCCTCCCGATCTACCTCGTCCAAGATGACCGACTCCCTGTCCCTAACTTGTTCATATGAATTTCAGGGTAGGGTAGTCTAGGACATATTATTACAAGGCCATTCCACTGGACGTTGGTAGGGTAGGTGAATAACTTGTGAGAAATGGATGTATGTCTATGTCAAAAACTTCTGAAAAGTGGAAGTATATATGTGCATGTAAATAAGTTGTGAGAAGTGAATGTCAATTGAGTGTGTATATATATACATATATGTTGTGTTGTGATGTCAGAAATGAATTTGGATATGTGTTGTGCTGTGGTGATATAAACATGTTGTTATATATGAATTGTATGATTTGGTGTTTCAAATTTGCTAGCCAATAAAACAGGAAAAGCATTAGCTACAAGTAGAGATATCCGAGGTGGTTGCAGTTCAAAAACCAACTGCCTCGGATAGTAGCTGTCAGGGCCGCGAAATCACATATGACTTAAGGAACGGATGATCGCCAAAGACCGAGCAACCACCCACTTGGTGACACGGTACCTGCGTCGTGCACACCAAAGTGGCGTGGTCCAACACCTGACCAACGCCTCATACAACCGCCTGAGTCGTATGCTTTCACCATTGGTCAAGCTAGCCAGAAGCGATTAAACTTCTAGCAGCCACATACAATTCACGACGCCTGTGAAGGGTTAAGGTCGTTCTCAAATCTACCAAGTATGACAAGATCGGAGGAGCCCGGCCATCATACCCACACCCTAACCTGGCCCTGAGACCAGTGGGTCACCCAAAGGCCCAGTATGATTCACCCACACCCTGCCTAGCCGGCATCGCATCTCAGCTAGCGGATCACTGTGGCGTACCCAGTTTTGAGGCTGGATAAACCCCTGTGTTTACCGTGCTAGTCCCATGATTAGTGGCTAGCACACACAAGCACTTGATAGCATAGACATGCAATACATTGTTCATTACACAAATAGCCATATTTGGTCTTTATTAGTACAAACCAGGCCTATTGGCTGAATTCAAACTGCAGCGGAATAAACACGTGGTAGATAACCCATCGGTATGCCAAACCACAGGCAACTGACTGGGGGTTGAAACCCTACGCCTCAAAGTCGCTGTCGCTATCTCCGAATTGGTACTCCTCCTCGTCGTCTGGCCACATAACAAGCCAGGTGAGTACATTGAATGTACTCGCAAACTTTCCACCGGGGAGTTTGACACGGATATAAATGCATGCAGGGGTATTTCAAGAAATGGCTCTAACCTATGTTTCATATTGTGCGAGAAAGTATGTTTGCATGGGAAATACGTAAATAGACAATAAAAGCAGTCTTTCGAAATTACCTTGGTGATGCGAGACAAGCATCTGTTTACATCCTTCATCCCTCTACAACGGGAATCATATCTGTTTTTTTGCTACAACGAAAAGTCTATAATCACCCGCTTCAACGGGGAATCTCATGCTCACCCGCTACAACGGGGATACTTGGGTTTGCCCGCTTCAACAGGAAAATCCCTTCTTCACTCCTCCCGCCACGACGGGGAAATTTCATGCCTCTCTGCGAGCACGGCGGATCGTGTCCTTAAACCCATATCCACATTTTTGGTTTTGAAATCCAATCTACTATAGTGTGGCCCAACCAAGCTCGTCCATGACCGTGGACACAGCTATTCGAATAGTTTTAACCCTCTGTAGATGTGGTACGGCTTTACCCACAAGATGTAGGTCACCCTGGGTATACTGTGCACCACATACTACCAGAGCTAGTACAACGAGACTCTTCACCGAAGTAAACCTAGCTATGAACCCGCCAGAAGGACATGTCCCAAACTTAGCTTGAGTCAGTAACATCGCTACAAGGAGGTTGGTGTTCCAACTTTATGGCGAATATGACCCCGCTTCAACGGGAACTTTCTCTACAGAGGCTACAACCTCATCTGCACGCTTCACACTGCCTACGGGTTCATCTAGTCTCAGACCGGGTACTAGGTCAAGTCCTTCCCATACAGGACCTGTGGACGTACGGTAAGACTGGCCAAACGGCACTTAAGTTCAGTCCTTATGTGATCCGAGAGGGGCTCCTCACCACGTCTATAAATGGACAACGAGAACCACACTGGGCATTACTGCGCATATAACAAGCTTCCTGCTTTCTCCCTTCATTTCTGACCCGGATCAAAATCTTCTCCACTTTGTTTTGGTTTTAGCAAAACCATTTCTGGCAAAATATCCCCACCTAGATATTTCTACCTTCATACACCATCGGACACAATGGTCCCTCTCCAAATATTCGCCACATGAAATATGTGAGTATTCCTTCCTTTTGAAAACCTACTTTTTACCACTACAGGGCTAAGCATACATACTCTACCCTAGGTTTTTGATAATATTTTCAGAGTACGTAGTCCTTAGGGTGACAAGGAATACAGGGTCGAGCTAGGGTTTTCTAAGCATCGGTCATAACTTCTCTACATAAAATAATAAGTCATAAAACATAGCATGCATGTTTCGTAAATGAAATACCATTTCGTAAACTTGGGATTGAACATGTTCAAGGGTGGAGAGCTTGCCTGGCAGTTCCTGGTCTTGATCCGGATGCGGGGATGATTCTGGTTCTTCCTGACGAACGTACCTCACACCGTCAACTACACGTTTCAAAGAACGCCGATAAGAACCAAATGACATGAAACACCCAAAAGGAAAACTACTATGGAGCATATGCCATGCTTGCAAGAATACACAGGGGAAAAGAGATATTGTTGCCTTTATATTTTATGCGGTGATTGCTTGTGTTAGGGTTTCAGGTCTCATATACGACTTCTTCATCATTTGTGTTAGGGTTTCAGGTCTCATATACGACTTCTTCATCGAATCATGCAGTATATACCTATATATGTATTCTTGTGCAAGGGTTTAGAAGACTAAAGTCTAACATGTTAGAAAACCCTAAAATGGATCACAGGTTCAAATAGATTTTCAAAAAGCATTTGAATTCAAAAGGATATTTAAATTACTCTCTGTGCAATAAGGAAAATTTGAGTTTTTGAAATTTTGTTTAAACCAAAAGTGGCTAAATATTTTTAGGATAAATTTTTGTTTTGGAAGTTTCTTGAGAACGGCCGATTTGGTGTTGAACCGGCCAAACCAATGTAGAACCAGTTCTAGAATAGGAAAACCAGCCGGTTTCTTGCTTCAGGAGGTGACGTCGAAGGCGGGAAGACTAGAGGCGCCTTTAGAGAGGGAACACGTGGAGACAGAGAGGTTTTGGATTGGAAACCCGCTTCACCAAGGGAAAGCGTATTCTGTGGAATACGTCTCCACTTAATTCGACAGTGGACCCGGTCGGGTCTTTGGGCCCGCTGGCAGTGGCACGGAGGCCACTTACCGTTTCAGCGTGCCCGCTCTCACCTTGTGGCCCACGAGTCAGTCGGACAAGGGGGTTCTGGCCGGTGAGCGGAGGGCAGCACGGCTCCGGCAAGCAATCGCCGGTGAGCTTTGTGCTTTACCAATCCCAGGACCCTTTTGAGGAATTGATGAGTGCTTTCGGCAGAGGATGAGGAGAGTAGAGAGATGGTGGGGTTTAATTCGGTGGTGGCGCTTGGTGTGGATCGATTTGGTGCGGAACCAACGAGTTGAGCTCGGGCTCGGAAATGGAGAGGGGAGGGTTTGAGCACAATTGAAGCTTAGCAGAGCTTGAGGAGGGGAGAAGAGTCGGGATGGGAGGAAAAAGGGAGCTTGAGGGGCCTTCTTATGGCCGCGGGCGAGGAAGGGGAATGAAGTGCCGCTAGGGGTAGCCGTGCATGGCGATGCGATGACTTTGGCAGCTCGGGAATGGCTCTGAGCTGCTGGAGGACGCAATCCATGTGGTGGCGCATGGCAGCAGGCTTCAGTGGCCATGAGGTGAGTGATGGCTTGCCGATGCCGTGTGCGTGCCGCTGTTGGGCATGCAGGGCGCGTCCAGAGCACGGTCAGCACACGTCTGGTTGGCATGCGCGTGCAGGCGAGCGCATGAGCGTGTCGAGGATGCACTGCCGAGCCACTGGCACTGACGCAACCCAAGGGAGGAAGTTTGGGGTGTGGGGCATCAACTTGCGTAGAGACGAGCTATCCAAGGAACTTGCCGATGTCGGCATGAGGTGACATGGGAGTTGAATACTGTAGAGCTAGGTTTTTTACTGAGGTAGAAAGGATGGAGGAGGGTGCCTGAGTGTAGGAGGGACTCTAGTAGAGATTTTGGAGGAAAAAGGATGTGTTTTGCAACTTGAATTCATGGGAAAAGGAAGAATGGAGCTAGGTGTTTGATATGGTTTCTACCAGAACTGTGAACTGGACATATCCATGTTTTTACACAGTTGAGGTATTGGTACTTAGATAAGTGCTGTGGAATTTTCTGGGATTTTTGTGAGCTGTATTCATATGGGTTGCAGTTCAAAGCCAGGTTTTGCTTAGAATTCAAATTTGGATGTAATCAAAAATATTTGAACTGGACCCTCAAATATTATTTCACAAATGGGTGATGAATAGTTTCAAGAAGTTTCTAGAATTTTCTAGAATTTTTGGGTGGAAGAAAACACATGTGATATGGATTTTTGAATTTCTGTTGAAAGAAATCTTATTAAGAGATTTGCCGAGGGATTAGGGTTTGAAAGCTTGAGGGTCAGCAAGATTGGGTAGATGGTACAAGGGGTTTAGCAAGCATTTTTGAAGAGAGGGGAATAGCTTCGGTAGAGTTGCCGCTAGGGTTTGGGTTTGGAAAGTGCTTGTGCATATACGGTGCGTGTGTTCGATTTAGGGTTTGATATGCACATGCGATAATGGGGTTATGACTTGGGTTCGTTGCACGACAGTACAACCTAACTCAAGTGCTCCCATGAAATGACATGCTTCGAGACATATTGGAAATCCAAATAAGCATGAAATATGAGAAACGTATACGCATATATGCATATTAGGGTTTAGGTTTTCGGAAATCGTGGTGCTCGAAAACAGGGTGTGACAAACCTATCCCCCTTAAATCGAATCTCATCTCCGAGATTCTACAGATTGGAATAGGTGAGGAAACTTTTCCAACAAAAAATCTTCTCGCTCCCAGGTTGCTTCTTCTTCGGAGTGGTTGCTCCACTGGACCTTGTGGAACTTGACAACTTTGCTTCTGGTGTGGCATTCTTGGCTTTCAAGAATCCGCGTGGGTTGCTCCACATAGGTGAGATCCTTGCCAATATCGAGGTCCTGGTAGAGCACTTTTTGGGTGGGTGGTTCCAGACATTTCTTTAACTGGGATACATGGAAGACGTTGTGAACTTCTGATAGTTCCGGGGGTAGCTCCAGTTGGTAAGCGACTTCTCCTCTCCTTTCCAAGATTTTGAAAGGTCCAACAAATCGTTGTGCCAGCTTGCCTTTGACATTGAACCGCTGGGTTCGTAAAAGAGGCGTTACTCGAAGATAAACATAATCGCCGGGCTTAAAGGTGATATCACGACGCTTAGAATTAGTGTAGCTCTTGCCTTGATTGAGCAGTCTTTAATCGGTCTTGAATAAACTTGACTTGTTCTTCGGCCTCTCGAAGGATGTCAGTACCGAGAGTCTTTCCATGGTCAGTGTCCATCCAATTAAGAGGTGTTCGACATTTCCTCCCATAGAGAGCTTCGAATGGAGACATTTGTAGGCTTGCTTGATAACTATTGTTGTAAGAGTATTCCGCATATGGCAAGCATTCCTCCCAGCTATCTCCGTATGTTAGAACACAAGCTCTTAGCATGTCTTCTAGAATTTGATTCACCCATTCTGTCTGTCCATCTGTCTGAGGGTGGTATGCTGTGCTAAAAGCTAGGCGGGTTCCCAGGGCTCCATGCAAACTTTCCCAGAATCTGGAGGTGAACTGGGTGCCTCTGTCTGAGATGACTTTCTTTGGGACACCGTGCAAGCTGACTATCCTTGTGAGGTAGAGCTTGGCTAGCTGGTCTCCCCTATAGGTGGTTTTGACTGGTAGAAAGTGCACAACTTTGGTCAGTCGATCGACGATGACCCATATGGAGTCGTTCCCTTTTCTCGTTCTTGGAAGTCCGGTAATGAAATCCATACCGACTTCATCCCACTTCCAGTCGGGTACCCTTAGAGGTTGCAGTTGTCCTGCGGGCTTTTGGTGTTCAGCTTTGACGCATTGACACATATCACACTTGGCAACATAATCTGCTATTTCTCTTTTCATATCATGCCACCAAAATTTATCCTTCAAATCTTGGTACATCTTTGTACCTCCAGGAGGAATAGAATATCGAGATTCATGTGCTTCTTTTAATATGGTCCCTTTTAACTCGTCGCAAGTGGGTACGCATAAGCGGCCTTCGAACCAGAGTATACCCTTGCTGTCCTCAGTAAATTTGGGTGACTTTCCAAGTCTTACTTTTTCTCTGATGCTCTTCATGCTGTCGTGCTCCTTCTGAGCTACCTTAATTTGCTCTACCAAAGAGAGGTGTTACTTCCAGGTTTGCGGCGATTCCGTGATTGACTAGGTTCAAATCACACTTTTCCGTTCCCTTGGGTGCTGGGGGGTCGCTTACTTTTACTTGGGGTTTTTAACGTATAGGATTTCTGGCTAAGGGCATCAGCTACCACGTTTGCTTTGCCTGGGTGGTAGTGAATTCCTAGATCATAGTTCTTTACCAGCTCTAACCATCTTCTTTGCCTCATGTTCAGATTGGGCTGAGTGAAAATATATTTTAGACTCTTGTGGTCCGTATATATCTCGCAACAGTTACCGATAAGGTAATGCTGCCAAATCCTAAGGGCATGTACTACGGCAGCTAGTTCCAAATCATGCGTTGGATAGTTTACCTCGTGCGGGTGTAGTTGTCGGGATGCATATGCAACTACCTTCCCTTCTTGCATAAGTACGCTCCCAAGGCCGTGTCGGGATGCATCACAGTATATATCAAAGCTCTTATGTTCTGGTAGCGTTAACACTGGTGCTGTTGTTAACCTTTTCTTCAACTCTTGGAAACTTTCTTCACATTTTGTTGTCCATTCCAACTTCTTGTCCTTCTTAAGCAACTGCGTCATTGGTCGAGCAAGCTTAGAGAATCCTTCAATGAAACGGCGATAGTATCCAGCTAATCCCAAAAAGCTGCGAACTTCCGTCACGGTTGTTGGTGGTTTCCAATCGAGCATAGCTTGTACCTTACTAGGGTCAACTGCAATACCTCCAGTGGACACTATGTCCGAGGAATCCCACTTCTTTTAGCCAAAATGCACATTTGCTGAACTTGGCATAAAGTTGGTGCTCTTGGAGCTTTTTCAGGACTAAATGCAGATGTTGCTCATGCTCCGTGTCTGATTTGGAATAGATAAGAATGTCGTCTATAAAAACTACGACAAACTTATCTTGGTACTCCATGAACACGTTGTTCATGAGATTCATGAAATAGGCGGGTGCATTAGTCAAGCCAAACGACATTACCGTATACTCGTAAAGTCCATACGGCGTGGTAAAGGCAGTCTTGGGTATGTCTTGCGATCGTATCTTCAGTTGGTGATATCCAGACCTTAAGTCTATCTTTGAGAAAACTTGTGCTCCATTCATCTAATCGAATAAATCATCAATCCTTGGTAGTGGATACTTGTTCTTGATGGTGACGTTGTTTAGTGCCCTGTAATCCATGCACATTCGCAGGGTTTTGTCCTTCTTCTCCACGAATAGTACTGGCGATCCCCAAGGTGATGTGCTGGGCCGGATAAAACCTTTTCCTTCCAACTCTTCCAGCTGCTTCTTTAATTCCACTAGAAAGTTGACGGACATCCGATACGGTATTTTTGCTATTGGGGCAATTCCAGGTACTAGCTCTATTGTAAATTCCAGGTCACAGTCTGGTGGCATACCGGGTAATTCTTCCAGGAACACATCAGGGTATTCTTGGACCACTGGTACTTGTTCTAGACTTAGTTCCTCTAGATGATTTAAAGTACCATTCTTCATAGGTGGGTGTTAGCCGCAAAGCTTACTGTTTTTCCTACGGCGTAGGTCAGGGTGATAGTTTTGTTGTCAAAATTTATGGCACCTTTGTTATCAGTTAACCAATTCGTGCCTCGGATCACATCAAGACCTTGCGATCCTAAGATTATTAAATCTGCCCAAAAGTCTATCCCCCTTATGAGGATGCTAATATCCTTGCAATAATACTTAGCCTCTATTTCAGCGCCAGGAGCTCGAACAATCATAGGTTTGGTCATAAGGAAAAATGCAAGCTTATTGTTCTCAACAAACTTCTGTGACACAAAGGAATGCGATGCTCCGAAATCAAATAAAACAGTTGCCATAACTGAATTAACAGGGAACATACCCATGGCCACGTTCGGAGCTTCCTGAGCTTCTTCCACATCGACGTGGTTGGCATGCCCCTGTTGACGTTCTGGTTTCAGGAGCTTTGGCTCCTGGTGGACATGTTGCGTTCCGGAGGGCGTCCAGTGGCAGCTGCACCTTGTAAAGAGGGGTTCTGGGGCTTCTTTGGGCACTTGTTGGCAAAGTGCCCTGACTCTCCACAATTGTAGCAGTTGAAGTTTCCGGGGTTTCTTCCAGGGCCTGCGGAAGAATTGTTGTTGAACTTGTCAGCAGGAAAGGTACGGTATGGTGGAGATGGAGCCGCTCTGGGATCCTAAGAGTTGGTAGTTCGAGGGTTGGTTCGATTCTCAAATCGGGGTCGCTGTTGAGGACGCTCCGTTGTTGTCCATCGGCTCTTCTTGTGCTTGCAGATGTCACTCAGAATGTGACGTTTTCCTTCCAGAATTAGTGCTTTGTTCACGAGATCTTGCAGATCTGCATGTGGTTGAATAGCCAGTTGATACTGATATACCTCTTGTAGTCTATTCAGAAATTTTTCCACTTTAGCTTCCTCGGTGCTTATATCTGATCCAGCATAACGAGCTAGTTGGTTGAACTTGGATCTATAAATTCTTCTTTTCAACATAAAATTTTTCGATCTGGTAAAAATGAAATTAGTACTATAATGAGTCATATGTATTGTAGACACCAGACGAAGCAATGGTTTATCCAAACTTCAACAAAAATAAAAATCTATTTTTTAATCCGCTTGTGAGAAAGCGTGAAAAGAGCCAAGAGACTTGAATTTTGGACTTCAACAGTCATAATTGTACATACGAATTCGAATTAGCCAATAAATTGGCTATCATCTTTTCAATATAAATTATTGCAATATTCAAATTGCAATATCAATGAATTACAAAAATTCATTTAAGTAAAAAAGAATACTATGCAATAACCTACTCAAAAATGGATATTCTCAAATAATAATAAGAAAATAGTATTAGATTTCTATTCATCTTAATATTCGATATTTTTTATTATATGTGCGCCTTTGTTTAGAGGATTCTATGTCTAATTATTCTAAAGTCTAATTATTCAAAAAATTAGATTGATTGATACGAGTGGATTTCCTGTTACGATGGATGGAAGAAAGAATGGATAGTCCAATAGCGGCTTCAGCAGCCGCAAGGGCTATAACAAAAATTGCGAAAATGTCTCCTTTTAATTGGCGACTATCAAATAGATCAAAAAATGTTACGAGCTTTAGATTAATTGAATCTAGTATAAGTTCAAGACATATTAGAGCTCTAACCATGTTTCGGCTTGTGATTAATCCATAGATACCAATCGAAAATAAATAGACACTCAAAAAAAGTACATGCTCAAACATCATTAACTAACTCCTTATCAATCTCGATTCATTTCAATATGAGGACAAGAATTGAACCGATTCAATTAAATAGAACAATTACACAAAAAAAAGAAGGTATTTGTTGGCAGTAGATAGGTTTTACTAAATCAAAATTGTGATTCTTTAGTTATTTATTTTAGATTTCCAATTCTAATAATCTTTACTCTTTCTAAGTTTTTCTTATTGCCGAGCCATAGTAATTGCAACCTATTAAAGAAACTAGAAGAATTATGGAAATGAGTTCAAACGGAAGATAAAAATCGGTTGCTAAATGAATCCCAATTTGTTGAACATTATTTATGAGACCCTGTTCTACTATTTGGTTTGATCTTGTAGTCCAAAGAATTCCATACCATGACGTATCTGGGATAGTAGTCATTAGTGAAAAAACAATAGTTATACAAACGAGTGAAGTGAACCCATCTCCAATAGTCCAATAATTCTTATCTTTAGACCATTCTGAGCCATTTACGAACATTACAGCGAATATGATCAAGACTGTCATTGTTCCTTGTTTTAATGCTAGAAATTCCTGCTTCTTCATTCCGATTAGTCCAGCCGGGATGTGATGTTTACATAAATGATCTTTGAAAACATCCCAGGTAATGGCTTCTGCCCAGGTCTGTTGACTGCAAAAGTTCTCCCACCAGGCAGCGGCGGGGCCATGCAAGTATTGCGAAGCAAATTGAACCTTCTCGTTTTCATCGCATCGGGCTACTTCCAGTTACGCTTGATGACACGTAGCCAGTCGTCTGCGTCTAAGGGTTCAGCAGAATGAGAGAAGATTGGTGGAGAGGTCCGCTGAAACTCTAATAGCTTGTTTGAACTCCCTTTTCCTCCTACCATACTGTTTTGGATGAGTTGCCTTATGTTTTCCTGACTGTCCTGTCGGTTACACTCCATCATTAGCAGTATCTAAGCGAGAGTGTCTCCCATTTTAGGAGGATGGGGTAGTGGGTGTTCTGACTCAACACTAGCGTGCTCTTGTTCTTGTTGTGCAGTTGATTTCTGTCGTTGCTCTTCTTGTCCTGTTGCACGAGATCTGGATTGGTCGCGAGCGCGGGATGCCTCATGTTGAGACACCAAGTGCTGAGAACTTGGCGAGCTTCTTAACCGCCCTTGTCTTTCGGGTTCACCAACGTTGACATATGAGTCAACTCCCTAGGCTGAATCAGCTTGATTGGCAAGGGATTTTCTTCCGCTCATCTTGGGGCTAGCACCAGAAACAGATGATGGGGGCCAAGGTAAGATATCTGTAGATGAGGGGGAACATAGGGGTTTGGTGTCGCACAAGAACGAATACTACAATGCACGATAGCACAATTATGGTTGGGGATAACCCAACAAAATGCAACCAAACCCGCGAGAAAACCATTGCATTACATATAGATAGGTGCCTAGGGGCACTTATCCGGCACACACATTCATTCAAGTGCCTGAGGCATGGGGCTATGCCCAGATACAGTACAACAAAATACACGGATTATAGGCTCCAGAAGGATACTTCCTTAAGTACCATAAAATCTAATCCACTTGGTCTACATCCAAGTGGGCAGGCTGGGATGGATTGACTCCGTCACGGATATCTCCATCCTCGGAGGGATTGGGTGTGTTGTGGGGAGTGACCGGGGTATTCCTGCGGCGATGGGCAGCCCGAGTGGCTGCTGCATACACTGAGAACAATCCCAGGTACTCAGATGGCCAGGCATGCTGGTGGTCGCCGCCATTGGTGACCGGCACTTCGGGCAGGGGTGGATCTACTGGTGCTAGGACACTAGTAGATGAGGTGGTGGAATCACAGGAGAGAAACTAAGCTTGCATCCGGGCGATGGTTTGCCGAGTCAGAATCAAAGAGTCGGCGAGCTGAACAAACATGTCGTGCTGGGCAACAAGGTAGCGGGTTAGGTGGATCACCGCTACGTCTTGCTCCATCTGGGTGCTGGCGAAAGTGGCATCCTCACCCACAGCGCGGCTGGGGTAAAAGAGGAAAGCTTGCCGATTCATGCTTGGAACCGTGTGGCGAAGTCGGGAAATAGCTTCCCAGGCGAACATCTGGATAGCCATGTTGGGGGAAGGCATGTATCTTCCGACGAAGTGGAAGGTTGGGGCACCTTGGGTGCCGGCTTGGTAGGCGTGCACTTCTGCCCAGTACACGTTGGTTATGTCGGAAGACTCCTCCCGGTACACATCATACTCCGGTTGCTAGGTGGCTCCGAGGGCTCGTTGAGCTACGGTCCACAAGACATCTATGAACCCTGAGAGATTGGTGGCAGTAGTCTCGTTGAAGAGTGTACCGCTAGGCATGGGTTAACTGGGAAGGATAGCAAGGAGCGAAGTGGGAAGAACTAGAGAAGCTGCTTCGGCTTGGTTTGAAACGGCAGATGGGAATGGGGAAATGTAGCTGGCTTGAGTGGCTTTTATAGCCGGACGAAGAGGTTTCTGGATCAGGGTTTGGGGATGGGATGCCTGCCTAACCTTTAGGGCTAGATGGCACCATAGGCACACCAGCCTACTTTGAGGTGTGGCAGAGAGGTAAGACATGCTAGAGGGATTCGTGGTTCAAAAATAGGTACAAGTTTTTCTTTTTGAAGATACACGGGCCTAGTCAGCCTTTTATTTAAAAGCAGGTGTGGGCACGATACCACGCCTAGTAGCGGGTTGTTCCACACACGGCACACAAGAGTACAGTACAAGGTTTTATGGACATAGTCCTTTACTACTACACATGCAAGCATCTACTTATTTATTTACAGGAATACATGGCTCATCATGATAGGTACAATGAGCCCTAAGCTACGATCTGAACTTCATCCAAGTCTTCCGCTTCTTCGGGTTCTCTTTCCTCCGGGTCTTCCTCTGAGTCGCCCTCGTCTTCAGCGTCGTTCCCTCTCCCGGAAGTTGGGGTGGAGTTGGGTGGTCCTTGGGCTGCATGAGAGGTTCCTGCACCCGTTGAAAACCTCCGCAGATATTCTCGAGCATTGCCGCATCGCCTCTTGAGTGGTGGTTGCGGCTAGTCTTCACCGGCGACGTAGATGTCACAGAACTCTGGGGCTTCAGCATTGGTGGTAGCGGTTCTCTGTTGCCGTCTCGTGGCTAGCTGCAACAGTCCTCGCACCCGTAGCAACTCTTCGTGCACCTCCTTCAGCTCGATGAGGGCATGGTAGGTCATAGTGTCTTGAGCCTTCACATACCACGCCAAGTGCACTATGGCTGGATCATCTTCATGGTCTGTCGAGATGTACACTCAGACGTTCTCCCGAATGGGATGCTGTGGGAAGAATCGGGTAGCCCTATGGTTGGCTAGCTCGATAAGCTCATGGCGCAGGTGAGCAAGTGCCCTGTATGCCACCCTCTGGATGGCCTGGCAAGGTGCTTGACTCCGGGGTCCTGTTAGTACTCAGTTGAGTTCTCGGTCATCTTCTGCTTAAAGACATGGTATTCCGGAAGAGATAATCCTCCACATCGGTCGATAGCTTCTCGCAGCAGTTGCGAAAATCTAGGAGTTGTAGCTGCACAGGTCTCGCCGTACTTCTCGATCGAACCCATCTATGAGATTTTCGAAAACAAAGAATCAGGGTGAGCAGGGTTTATTTAGAGATTCGGAAGGTCTGAGGAGATAAGGGGAAGACTAGAGAGGATGAGAATACTAGAGTTTTAACTAAAGGTTTTTGCTTTTAGATTTTGGAAAATAGTTTTATATCCTAGATCCTAACTAACAGCCATACTACCTAGGGTTTTCCTACAGTCAGCAGGCTCTGATACCAAGCTGTGGTGTACCCGGTTTTGAGGCCGGATAAACCCCCGTGTTTACCGTGCTAGTCCCATGATCAGTGGCTAGCACACACAAGCACTTGATAGCATAGACATGCAATACATCGTTCGTTACACAAATAGCCATATTTAGTCTTTATTAGTACAAACTAGGCCTATTGGCTGAATTTAAACTGCAGCGGAATAAACACGTGGTAGATAACCCATCGGTATGCCAAACCAGAGGCAACTAACTGGGGGTTGAAACCCTACGCCTCAAAGTCGCTGTCGCTATCTCCGGATTGGTACTCCTCCTCGTCGTCTGGCCACGTAACAAGCCAGGTGAGTACATTGAATGTACTCACAAACTTTCCACCGGGGAGTTTGACATGGATATAAATGCATGCGGGGGTATTTCAAGAAATGGCTCTAACCTATGTTTCATATTGTGCGAGAAAGTAAGTTTGCATGGGAAATACGTAAATAGATAATAAAAGCAGTCTTTCGAAATTGCCTTGGTGATGCGAGACAAGCATCTGTTTACATCCTTCATCCCTCTACAACGGGAATCATATCTGTTCTTTCCGCTACAACAGAAAGTCTATAATCACCCGCTTCAACGGGGAGTCTCATGCTCACCCGCTACAACGGGGATACTTGGTTTTGCCCGCTTCAACGGGGAAATCCCTTCTTCACTCCTCCCGCCACGACGAGGAACTTTCATGCCTCTCTGCCACTAGTACAGAAATCCATATCTGAGGCAGTTGAAATAGCACATCCGAGGCGGTTATAGCAGCCGCCTCCACGGAGTGGTTGCGGATATGGGGGCATGCATCGGAGGCAGTTATGCATCCGCCTCGGATTAGACTTATCCGAGGCGGTTGAAATGTGGCAACTGCCACGGATAAGGAGTAATCAGAGGCGGTTACATTTTATTAACCGCCTCGGATAAGGAGTTATCCAAGGCAGTCAGAATAACTTAACCGCCTCGGATAAGGAGTTATCCGAGGCAGTCAGAATAATTTAACCACCTCGGATAAGTAGTTATCCGAGGCACTCAGAATAACTTAACTGCCTCGGATAACTCCTTATCCGAGGCAGTGAAGATAGCTTAACCGCCTCCATTAGGAGATATCCGAGGCGGTTGTTAAGTTGCAACCGCCTCGAATATGTTTTTAAACAGGCATTATTTTGCCTGTTTTACTAGCCTCCCTGAAAAAGCAAACAATTCATATGAATTTTCTATAGCACAGCACGTATACAACAGATTTATATAGCACACTATTCAATCATTCATTCTCGCATCAATCACAAGACATAAACTTTAAACATTCACATACATACACATATAAGTAATATTACAAAACTTGTTCATTTGTGACATATACTCAATTCACAGCAATGATATTGATCAAATTGAAAAAAGTAAACATCTCTTAAGTTCTTCACATGAATAGAACCACTCGCCGCAGCCTCCGTACATGATATCTGTTGATAAAAAAGTCTCATTTGTTAAATAGTGACATTCATAAGAAGAAGATAGAATTATTTGACACCCATATATACGTTAGCACCGAGAGAAAAAGTAAATGACATTTACAAACTCCAAGTGCACTTATCATTGGAGACCACAAGTTCGAAAGATAACTACAAAGTTTGAAGCTTCCGAACTAGAAACCTAACTAATGACCTAACTAGAAACCTAAGTAATGATCTAACTAATCACAATCCTAAGTTCCTAGCTTGCCGCCGAGATACTAAAGCATCCTTGGGCACTAACGACCTCGTTGTTTAGGAAGCTAGCGATGTGCGACCGGATCTGGGCCATGTCCATGTCTTCTAACTGTTTGATTGCCATGATTTTCGCCCCTTCCTGCAAACATGAAGCTTACGCTTAGGGCGAATAGCATGATTAAACACTAGACATTAGTAGTGGCAATGGTTTCGTACCGCTAGATCACCGTACTTTGGGTTGCTGCAAAGGGCTAGCATGTGGAAACACACGTAATACCCACAGATGTCGGACCCTTCGGGTTGTTGCCGGCACTACAAAAGGGATATCGATTAGGTATAGAGGGTAGAAGTATGATGGCATTAGTTCGAGGAGTAAAGGACATTATGAAATACCTTAAACTTGGAGTCATGGCGTAACTCGACGGCCACTCCCTCCTTGTGTCTCCCTCCTTGTTGGACGTACGTGCCGAACGCTCTACGTGATTGAAAACAATTAGCATCGAACTGTCTTTTCCTTTGGGACTGTCGACAATCGGTGAACCGGCGATCTTACGGTACTCGTGAGATGATGATTACTGGGGGGTAGGGACCTCTAGGGCCCAAGCGCCGAGAGATCTGACAGCAAGGGAACAGCCGTTTTTATACAGGTTCGAGCCTCCCTCAGGATAATAACCCTACGTCCTGTTGCTATATATTGCTCGGGAACACGCTTTACAATGGGGGGTGTATATTAGTGGCTACCCTAGGCCTAATCGGAGACTAAAACTATCCTAAACCACCGGGCTCGACTCCTTCGAGGCAGTGGACCTTCTAGGGCTTCGACTTCGGGAGCTCCGACTAGATGTCTTGACTTGATTGGCTCTGTTGGATCTATTTCGCTCTCTCCCTCCCCTATGGGATTGCTGATCCTTATATAGGGGGACGTCCGAGGTCGTACTGGACGTGGACTTACGCCCAAGTAGGACACTGGTCTCCTTAAACGTCGGGATTGACTTCCTAGTTTAAGGAGAGTCTCCTCTTCCCGAGAGGGGTTAACTTATCATCCAGGGATCCTTCCCGGGTAAGCTGTACCTTCCTAAAGTCACGGTAATCTACATACAGATACCCCTAATACACGGGAAGCCGTACTATTCATCATCAAGCCCCCCATCAGTACGCGAAGTGAGGCCATGATGGTTCTGTTCTGTTAGAAATCTGCCCTTGTCGGGAACGAACCTCCGAGTAGGCGATCCGAGTAGCTTTCGTTGGTGACTGCGTCGAGTAGGCTCTACCCCGACCAAGTGGTCGGGAGAGCCTTATCGGAATTATCCTCGGGACAGACTCAGAAATGTTTTCTGACTTGCTCTGGTCCGTTGATCTCGGACACGCGTCCGCCTGGCACGTTTTTAGGAAACTGATCCATCGTGGCGGAAAATTCGCGTGGTGATGAAGAATCTTTTCTCCCTCTGCGCTATCGTGCGTGCGCTCGTTCGGGTCGTGGGTTGTCAGACCCTCTTTTTCCCGCGACATGCCTTGTACGCGAAAAAAGCAACTGCCCGCATTAAATGCGATGGAACTGATCGTGCCGAAAACCGCGCTCGTCTCCAGCGAAGATTTAAATCTCTAGGAGTCCAAGGATTGGGGTTTTGCACGCACTGTCTCTTCTGCCTCCCAACCTTCTTGCTCCTATCTCCTGTTTCTCCGTGCCATGGCTAGGGAGCCCATTGGTTGAAGAAGCATGGCCGCGCTCGGAAATGACCGAGGTGAAACTCGCATCTTCCCTAGAGCTGTCCCTGATCCAATCAACTCGTCAGGCCGAGTTCCGTCCCGTCCGGGGCGAAAGGATCCCGGAACCCGAAGCCGGATGGCTGGTCGTTTTCCCCTGATTTCTTCTGATGCGGGTTCTTTTTGCCTCCTTCCACCTTCTTATATTCGATCTTCATGTTCTACCGAGTGGAGGTGGTGAATCTTGACCCGGCCTCATACGTCCTCCTGAGCGTGTTCGCCCATCTGTGTGAAGCGTTCCTCGGAGTGCGGCCATCGTTGGATCTATTCAGATATTTCCACAAGATGGAGAGGACAAAGAAGAAGGTGGTAGGAGGTGCAAGCGTCCGCCTCCGGGAAGATAGGACCGCGGAGTACCTTGATGTCACCGGAATCCGCTCCTTTGCGGGGTGGGAGTATGAGTGGTGCTATTGCCGCCCGTCGATCCCCCTAAGCATAAGGTTCTGGGGGAACTCAACCCGAGGTGGCACCCGCTTGGACCGACGAGACCCTGCTCGACTCCCGTCTCCAGCACCTTGTCGAAGAGATCAAGGCTTTGCGAACCCGAGGCTTGTCATCGGCCGATGTTGTCACCGACTTCGTCAGGCGCGGAATTTGCCCTTTACGGCACAGGGAGACTGGCGCCTGGGACTCGACGAGCGACCCATACCAACGGCGGAGAAAAATAGGTAAATTCCCCCCTCTCAATCCCGTAAGAAGGAATTGTCGAGGTGTTCTGAATTTCCCTTTGTCTTAAACAGCCCTCTCGGAAGAGGAGGTATTCGAAAAGGTAAGAGATACCTTCAAGCGAGTTCCTTCACCCAGTCGCCAAGATGTTCCCACATCGTTGCCTCTTCGACCTTTGCACGAGCGGGAAGAGGTTCTAGCGGTAATCTTTTCTTTTTTAGGATCCTAGGTCCTTCAGACCCGCCTCATACTAGTTTCGTGGACTAGGCCCTTTATGCAGAGAGAAGGCCGGGGAATTGACGACCCCGAAGCTGGGCCTTCTGGTCCTAGTCAATGCTTGACCGCGGCTGAGGACCGGCACGATAAGGTCACTACTCTCAGCGAGAAGGTAGAAGAAGTCGCACAGAGCGAATCAAGAACTGACACGCCGCTCTGTCTTCGAGGAGAGGGAAATCCTCCGGTCCGTCGAGGGCACTCCATTTCGCTAAAAAGGGCGAGGTACCATTCTTCCGCTCCTTGCCTTGTCGAGCTTACGCTCCTAGCTCTGGATCCTGAACGCGGTCTGCAGGGACGCTTCCCCTCCGATACCAGCCCCTCCTACTGATCCACGGAGGAAGCGGTTTATCAGGCTGCTTCCTAGTCGAAGTTCGGTTGGGGCGGTACCCCCCTCTTCATTCATCAAGGAGCGGCAGGGGCCAAGTCTCCAGGGCGAGGAAGCCTCGGCTGAAGACGATCCCGTCGCGCTACTCAAACCCTTAGTGGAGGTGGGGGAGGTCACCACTTGTCGTAACTCTTTGTCCGATGACATTGCCAGCTTACCTGACCTTGTTGCTTTCCATCTCAGCGTGCTCATGATAGGTGGAAGGCCGTTCGCAGCGAGGTCCAGTCACTCCGGGATCAATCGGCGCGGCTTTCCAATGCTCTTTCTCGGGAGAAGGAGGCCCTGTTGCTGGAA